>CAOJBI010123121.1:0-10611 GCA_948277035.1 Euphorbia corollata
GAGAGACGCAGAAAGTGACTGTGTGTTTCAAGCGAAGGACGTTTCTTTTATCAGATCTGAGGGGATTACATAAGAAAAGAGAGGGAGAAGGAGCGGCAGGCTGAGAGAATGAGCGGCAAAGGAGGAGCCGGAGGCAATAATACTGGAATTTCTGGTATTCCGGCGGGCTCGAGAAAGATGGTTCAGAGCTTGAAGGAGATAGTAAACCGTCCCGAGCCTGAGATCTACGCGATGCTTAAAGAGTGTAACATGGACCCCAACGAGGCCGTGGGCCGTCTTCTCGCTCAAGGTTTTCTTTCTTGTTTATGTTTTCAAATTATGTTTGGTTTCTTGGAGAATCAAAGATAATTTTTTTAGGTTTTTGGTGTTTTTTCTCCGTTAGGTAATTCGATTATTGTTTTTCCTCCGGCGTAAAGCGAGTGTTTTATTAAATTAGTGAGGGTTATTTTGTTTCGTGTGTGTGTTTCAGTTTGATCTTCAATCTTTGTTTCTCACTTAAAAGTTTCTGGTTTCTTTTTTTTTTATTCTTGAACTTAATTTGCATGTTCTTGGTTCTTCGTTTTCCATTAGTTTTAACTTAGGGCTATGGCGTTTGCATGAGCTTGTTTTTGTTACTCTGATGTCACACTAATTTATTGAATTCTTTATAGTTGATTGAATTACGACATAAAACCATCGGTTCTATTGCTATGGATGTCTTTTGCTGAACATGCAGCAATTAGTTATAGCCCTATGCTGCAATTTCCTACTTGATGTCTGTAACTCATGTTTCATTACACTGTAAAAGTTCAAGTAAAATTGCTTTGTCCTGTGGATTTAGCGTGAGGAGAGAACTGTAATTTCTTTAAATCATAGCTGAAGATCTTTTGTGTAATTCATGACCAAAAAAATCTGTTTTTCTCGTGGGATTCGAAAAACTCAGGATGTGCAGTTTGTGTTGTTTTTTTAAGTACTTATAACTTTTCTTTTGCAAGCAAGTGAGATCTTACTTGCAGTGTCCCAAGTTTTCTACTTTTCTTTCTTTCTCAATATTTTCCTTTTTGGAGTTGAAGAGCTTCAGCTACTTTCCCATCTTTACAGGACTCCTTTTTACAGTAACTATTAGTTTAATCTAATAATCTATTTGTTTTTCCTTATTTTTCTTACCAACTCTAGTTCTCATCAATATTGCGCATTGAATTTATCATGATACAAGTACAGTTGACTGTGAAGTTTACAGTATCTAGTTGACACCTGCATGATTTTGTTTCTAATTCGATGATATTTTGTGTTATAGATCCTTTCCTCGAGGTGAAGAGTAAAAGAGACAAGAAAAAAGAGGTTAGTATATGTATTTGATGCAAACTTACCTTAAGAACACCGGAAAGCCAAATTCGTGCCATTGGCCCACTGCACATTATTTGAAACTGATTGCTTGTGATATGGGGCTGCTAGAATATGTTTTTGTATATTCTGTTGATCGTGATGTGATAACTAATTTGGTGCTCTTTTTAAGTGCTTTATCCTGTCATTTATTATCCTGTCATTTATTGTCTGAGTGGGAGCATGGATGTTTCTTGACTCCAGTTTACCCTCTAGCACTTACATTTATGCCGTTTCCTTAGAATAAGGACTTAACAGACCCGAGGTCTCATGGTGCTAACAATGCTACTCATCGTGGAAGTAGAGGTGGTGCGGACCGCTACAGCCGTAGTGTTTCAACCCAGTTTAGCTCCAATGGTAAGTTAGAAGTTGAGTTTCAATTTGTGGTTCAATTTGGTTTTTGTTTAGTCGAAAATATTTGGCCCTGAGTAAACAATTATTATTGATCACTCCTATTATTCATTCTCCAACACTTTCCTATGATTTTACAGAATCTGGTGTTTCATATTGTAAACCTACTCATAGGAAGGAAAACGAAACTCACGCTTATACTGGTTCTTCATCATCTGCATACTGTATGGCTGGAAATCATGTTAATCGACAACCCTCCATGCACAGGTTACTCTTGATGCTTATTATTTTCTACTTTGAATCCTTTAATTATCAATCCTCATTTGTTCGTTTCGTGTCATAATTATGGAACATCTACTTTTTGCATTTAGTTTAAAGATGTCAAATTGTCAACCCATCTATGTTTTCGAAATTTTTTTTTTTCATTTTCACGAGGCACTTTTGCAGTGAACTTCCAACTGCAGAGAATAAAATGCCAGCTGTAAGTGCAAGTGATGGAGTTTCCTTTTCATCGCAACCTCTTTCTGGTTTTCAATCTCCTTGGTTGGGAGCACCAGGTCAAGTATCGATGGCTGACATTGTAAAGATGGGCAGGCCGCACAATAAGGCATCTGCTATGCCACCTCACCACAGTGTCAATCATCTCCATCATGCAGCAACTTCAAACGATGATTTGCATCTGTCAGAAAATTATGCTGTCAAGGTATCAGATTTCAATGAAGATCCAGAAGTCGTTGCTAGCCAGCATGCTCATTCCAATGATGAATGGCCATCTATTGAGCAACCATCAGCTAGTAGTGCTCCCTCTGCTCTGGAAGAACCTAAAGAGTCAGAGTTCTATGGTAATCAATCTAACTTGCCTTTAGATAGACTGAATCAGCATATGAAGTCTCAGTTGAATGAAGGACATATTGAGGATGGTGAGGATGAGGATGAGGATGATGATGATGTTGATGGTGACCATAATGAAACTCTCAATGAGAATCACATTGGATCTGCTTCTGTGTCCAGTAGAAATATACATGAAGATGGGCTTATGGGTTCATCCATGCTTGATGGTAATTTGTACGGGAATATGGATTCCTACCAGCCTCACATGCATGCATTTCATCATGAAGGTAAGTTATGCGTAAATTTGTTCTATCTCAATTTCCTTTTGAGAGTTTTTGCTGTCCGCATAAGTGTGGCCTATTGGCTCCTATTGTGGTCTTTGAAGGGTTGGTGTTAATGTTGAATAATCTTATTTTTCACTTCATATAATATTCCATCTGGCCATGAGTTTTGTCTGCATACTTGAATCATTGAAGGAGAAATTATGTAGAAATTGTTTGTTAGATTTTTTTGGCATTGTATGCATCATTGTAGTCAAGGCGCTGAGGCGCACTCAAGGCGCAAGGCCGTGCCTTGAGCCTTTTGGCTGCCTAGGCGCGCCTTGGGGCGCTAAAGGCGCAAAGTTAAGCCTAAAACCCATAAAGGCGCAAGGGCTCGCCCGAGAGCCTAGGCACCCCTTTCACTACTATGGTATGCATATGTTTGGCTCTGGGATCACTATGCCTTACTTTAGTTTTTATCAGGCCATAGTGCCATCTAGATGAAAAATCATGTCGTAGCAGAGTTGAGAGAACGGTTGTTTGTTTTCTTGATCTACATCTGTGTACGCCGACGTGTAATAAATTTGCAGTATGAAGTGGGTGATTTAGTGTCGGGGATGCATAGATGAATCCTCTTATTGCCAGCAGAAGGTGCTGTAAGATTTTACTGTCAATTCATTGGAGTTTCAACTTTGATGTAGGTCACTTTACCTTGTCTGTTATGTTGACCCCAGTTGGCAATGTTGGTGTCACATAGTCATGAACTATGCTATTAAAGCAATTTTTTAAAAAGCACTGGGTGCTAGTCGGGCGGCTAGGGCATCAGGGCCTAGACGGGAACTAGTCGGATTTAATATACGTTATTACATTAATTCAAGTAAAATTTGACGGTGTTCTGAAAAATCCTGCTTAGCCCGATTTTTAAAATACTTCTATAAAGTGATTGACTTGTTATTCTATCGCAGCTGGAGATGGCGCTTCATCAGTTACGGCAAACTTGCAGCAACTTAATTTACAGGATGGTGATCAGGAAGAACATCCTGAAGAGGACAATCCCTCTGTTATAATCCCAGATCACCTACAAGTACATGCTCACGACTGCTCTCACTTGAGTTTTGGTAGTTTTGGAGCTGGCATCAATTCTGGTTTTTCTGGGCAATATGCATCAAGGCCTTCAACAAGTAACCTGGAAGAGTCATCTGAAGTGGCCGATGCCTCATCAACTGTGCACATTGATGCTAGGTTCCCCCCTCCCTTCTTTTTCATGATAACATATCTTGTATTTCTTAGCATTATTAGAAACAAAATATGTGCTTTTTTCCTGCAGAAATACTGACTATTATGGAGACGAGCATCTCAGAAATACTGCAGATGAAACTTTAATGCATAGAGCTGTGATGAGTCCTAGTAATTATGAGTCATCTGCAATGTCTCAGCAAGAAACATTGAAGGAGCAAATACCTGAAGCTGCTCAATTGAATCAATATGCATTCCCTCCATCTGCACCTGGATATTCTTATGATAACTCACAGCAACTGAATGCTGCATTTAGTAAACAGCAAACAAGCTCCCAAATGCAGAATATTGATCAGTTCACAAGTGTAATGGTAATATAGAGAATTCCTGGAAATGCTTGATTATATTGAAATATATTGCTGTTAAGATAAATATTAAATCATGTACGTGCTCTATAGTTTCCTGAGATCATGTTTTCATAGTGAAAACGAGTCATTATTTCGGCAGTGGAACATTTTTTTTCCCACATTTCCTATTTGAAGTACTGCCTTTTACTTTTCTGTGTATGGATGTATATCTAATCTATGTATCTATTTAAAATGAGAGTGGAAATAAAATAGTGTAAGGATTCTATCACCTCTCCAAAGCTTTGATTTTTCCTGCTTGTTCTTCATCTGCACAGAAGTATTTTGTTCAATATCTCAAAGTCTCTGGAAACTTTTATGAGCATGGAATATTCAAACTTGCGTATATGCTGTGTTAGGTGATTAAAATTGAGGTTTTGGAGACAGAAATATGAAATTGATTTTTTTTAATTCATCATGATCGCAGCAGGGGTATACAAATTCTTTACCAAGCACTTTGTTGGCCTCAACTGTTCAACCTGGGAGGGAGCCTGACCTTCCGTATTCTCCCTTTCCTGTGGCTCAATCATTGCCCAAGTATAGCAATGCTGCTTCTTCCATGAGTGGACCAAATATCTCCATGCCTGAGGTAAATCCTGCCACTCTACACAGCTTCATGAAGTTTGTTTTTTTATATATAGTTTATGAGAATTTAAGGTTTTTAAGTCTTTGCCTTGTGAAACACAAGTTAATTTGAAAATACAAATGGGTTGATTTCTAATGGGTTTTATGCTTAAATTTTTTTCTCTTTTAGAAGTTGGGGCAATTCTTTTGGTGCTTAGCAAATATGTTAGTAACAATTATGATCTTAATATGTTTGTGTATTAGTTTTGAATTGCTCTTGCTGATTTTTCCTCTGCATGTGCCAGGCTCTAAGAGCAGCTAATATTCCAACTACTCAGCCTACTCAACAGTCGGTAGCTGGTGCCAATGTTGCCACAGGACCTGCTCTTCCACAACACCTTCCTGTGCATCCTTACTCGCAACATACTCTTCCACTGGGACCTTTTGCAAACATGATTGGTTATCCTTTCTTGCCACAGAGCTACACTTACATGCCTTCTGCTTTTCAGCAGACCTTTGCTGGTAATAACACATATCATCAGTCTTTAGCAGCAGTTCTCCCACAGTACAAGAACAGCGTTTCTGTGAGCAGCTTGCCTCAGTCTGCTGCTATTGCTTCTGCATATGGTTTTGGAAGTTCAACCAGCATTCCCCCTGCCGCCAACTTCCCTCTGAATCCCCCCACCGCTCCTAGCGGCACAACTATTGGCTATGATGAGGTTTTAAGTTCTCAATACAAGGATGGCAACCACTTAATCTCGCTTCAACAGGTAATGGATAAGGTCTGCATTCTTAATAGAAATATAAATTATTGGTGGGCAATTGATAATAAGTTTTGCTTTGAAACAACAGAACGACAATTCAGGCATGTGGGTTCATGGGCCTGGGTCACGAACGATGTCTGCTGTTCCAGCAAACACATATTACAGCTTCCAGGGACAGAATCAGCAGCCTGGAGGATTTCGACAAGGGCAACAGCTGTCACAGCATTTTGGTTACCCAAATTACTATCATTCGCAAACTGGGATGTCTCTGGAACATCAACAGCAAAACTCGAGGGATGCCACACTTGGTGGTTCTCAGGCACAACCCTCAAAACAGACTCAGCAATTATGGCAAAACGGCTACTGAATCTCGCCACCTCCTGGTTTTTCAGGGCCATGTAGTCTGAGTTTGAAGGAAAGAGAGAGCAGAGCAGCCAATCACGGGCAGTCGTGTGGATGAATAATTTGTGTAACGATCTTTGGTGGTCTAAAGAGACTGGTGATTGCCTGCTGCCCCTGTGCCCTGAGGTTGTACTTTAGTTATCTATCTTGTTGACTTAGGGACCTCTGACTGTGTGCTAATTTTGGGTTAGTGAACCTGTTTTCCTTTTTTGCTCCCTTTTTTTTCAATAGAATGAAATTTTCTTCTGTTTTTCTGTTTGTCAAGTTTCAATTATGATCACCTAACCTTAATGCACTTTAGCTGTTTGTTTTTTAATTCCATATGGAAGCTTATTTGTCGCCGGCACTTCACAGTTTGGTTCTCAATTTCCTTGCGCAATTTGTTTATAAATTTGTTCATTTGTTCGAAAAGATCAAAACTTCAAACTCTGGTAGGAAAACTTTTGGAACAGGCAACTGTAGTAGTAGTTAAATGTCTTAATAAAAGAATAAGTTGTTCTAATCCATTAAAATCTAAATTGGTTGAATTAGTAGTAGAGATTGCTTCGTATATTCTGACCTGTTAATTTGGGCTCGGGAGATTTTGTTGATCACCGAACTCAGTGGCATATGTGAATTTCAAGTCCCCTTCACTTTTTACTGTTTTTCTGTGAGACGGTGTATTGATCTTATAATAATCCAAACCCAGTTCATATTGCCCCATAAGATATGAAAAGAAATATAAGATGCCAAATATACAAACAAAAAATTAATGTTACATTTTGTAATATTCTTCTCTTCTCTAAAAAAAAAGTAATCAACAACTAAACAGTATTCCTTTCATCGCAATTGTATTTTAATTGTTTTTTTAGAATTTTATCTTATAATTAAAATTTGATTCAGAAAAAATTAAACCATTGTTAATAATATGGATAGAATTGAAAAAGAGATAAAATAAATCTCATAAACATCACAAAATAAGTTTATTGTTATTAATATGGACAATATGGATAAAATCGAGAGGGAGATATAATAAATTTTTTAAATATAGGAAAGGAAATTGATTTTTATTAGTAATAGAAATTGAAGAAAGAAAAGAAAATAACAAATGATAACTAAAATGGATCGGTGAAAAAGATTAAAAACACGGTTATAATGAGGTGGAGAGTATTTAATTCGTAAAGAAAATAGCCACTCAGGAGAAGATTTATAAAATTTGCCTTATGTCGGAAGGAAACCATTTACCGACAAGATCGAACCATGTAATAGCCGAACATGATAGGCTGCAACCCATCCCTTGCTTAGAAATTAGAATGAGATCTTTAGATCAACGGCAACAATAACACCACAACAGAGCTAATCTCACCCGCACCCGATCATAACTCAAAAGCTACGTTACTTAATTATTACCCTGCTCAACTTGTTTCTAGTTAAATTGCGTCATTAGTCAACACAAAACACTGAGCTTAAAAAATAGCAGAAACACAAACCAATACCGGGAAATCAAGAAATCCAACTTCCTAAAACCAGGGAATCAAGAAATCAGCAGCAATGGGTTTCACCATGGGGCTGAACTTACTTCTTCTCTTAGCTATGGTAGCTACTAGTATCCTCTCTCTTTATCACCTCTCTTCCCCTACATTTCAACCCCCTAAACCCCCCGTTCCATTGCAAGTCCCCGACCACCTTCTCCGTCAATTGCAAACTATACGTGCCACTATCAATCACCTCACGCGCCACCAGCCCTCCTCATCCGCCGCTACTGATTCTGCTTCCACTCCTCAATCGATTCCTCCAGATCTCCTCCTCTATTCTCAATTCTCCCCAATTGCTTCTGCCTGTCATAACCACCCTGACCTTCTTCATAAGTACATGACTTATACTCCTTACTCTCTCTGCCCACTCGATTCTGATCTCGCCGAGTCTCTGATTATCCACGGCTGTCACCCTCTCCCCCGCCGCCGTTGCTTCTCTAAAACCCCTACCAAACCTCCTTCTCTCCCGCGGAATCCTTTCCCTTCCTCATTTCTAGATTCCAATATTCTCTGGGCTCAGTACTCATGTAAATCATTTGCTTGTCTCGCGAAACAAAGCCCTAATCTAGGTTTTGACATGAACACTGAGATCTCGAAGTTCATTTCTTACAAAACTGAATTAGATCTGCCAATTGCTCAGCTGCTTCAAGTAGCGAGATCAGCCAGTTCAGTAATCAGGCTAGGAATTGACGTCGGTGGTGGTACAGGCACTTTTGCAGCTAGAATGAAGCAGTACAACGTAACTGTAATTACAACTACTATGAATTTCAATGTGCCTAATAATGAAGTGGTAGCGATGAGGGGTTTGGTGCCGCTTCATGTGCCGCTGCAGCAGCGGTTGCCGGTGTTTGATGGAGTGGTGGATCTGGTGAGGTGTGGGCGGGCGGTAAACAGGTGGATACCGTTGAAGGTGATGGAGTTTCTGGTGTATGATATTGATAGAGTATTGAGAGGCGGTGGTTTCTTGTGGTTGGATCGTTTCTTTAGCAAAGGGGTGGACCTTGATCAGATATATGGACCTTTGATTAAGAAAATGGGTTACAAGAAGGTGAAGTGGGCAGTTGGTAATAAGACTGATTCTGGTGGGATTAAGAATGGGGAAGTTTACTTGACTGCTCTGCTTCAGAAGCCCGTGTCAAGATGAGCATCTCATACAGGCAAGGCAACTTCATTTAGCTTTGTATTTGAAGTGGATATGCATGTGAATTTAGTCAGTTGATTTTGATATTTTACTCGAACTTTGTGAATTTAGTCAGGTGATTTTGATTGCTGAAACCATGGATCTGTTTCTTATTTTGCTTTTTCTCTTGGAGCACAATGGTATGAACTGTGCTCTAGAGATTAGATCATGCATGGTTTTCTATTCTCATGGTTCTTCACTAGTCCATCATAGGAAAAGTTGATAGAATTTAAAGCACTGGGCCAAGAAAATATTTCCTTGCATGTATTGGAAGAAGATTATGTACAAACTAAGTTACTATGCTCGTGTAAAACCAATTTTTTTTTTTTTTTTGAGATATAAGTCGCATTTTGCCAATTGTTGGGTTTGGACTCACTATAATAGTGAATGAAGATTTTAATATGCAGGTATTTTTTTATGGAATGATAGATTAGGGAAATATTTCTCTCATTTTAGTTCACTCTTTTGCCGGTCATGAAATTTAAGTCACTGTAAACTATTACAAGTTTCTGCAAACGAAACCGTGATGCCACCTGACAGATTCGAATTTTCCATCATTTCTTGTAAATGTTTACGGTTGAAATGAAGTTTAACGAGTTGATTTACACTGGCAATTTTCCATTCAAATATTAAGGTGGATAACTTTCTATTGTATTTGACAGGCCATCACATCAGATTTCCTCGCACGGTGGAGCAGAACTTCCGTGCTTAGCCACATGATCCTTCAGCTGCAGAACGTGGCCCATAAGAAGAAAAATAGGTAGAGAAATGATTCACATGGAAAGCTATACACAGCCTGGCTTCACAAGCAAAATTTGGCAGATCAAAATGGGAAATAATCACTAGGTTGTAAAATAAGGATGTAAATTAACAGAACACCATCAAGGCCATTGATAATTGTTGTTTCTTTTATCCATTTAAAAGGTTAGCTTCGTGCACGTGACTTGGTCTAAGAAGGAAACGAACCTCAAGTGCTGTAAAGCTCCTGTAAAAAGTAGAGGGTCCTAGGAACTTTCTGATCCACTTGAAAAGAAATTTATGTTTGCGGGTCATGAATTTTAGCCACAAGCTAATGAGTATAATTAATTACCGTTATTTATATTGTTTTGTTTTATTTAGGCGTAGATCGACAAGGCTGGCCAGATCACATGAACGAGTAATATATAGTCTGACCCATCAAAGAAACCGGGAAAAGGATTCTCTAAAGTAACTTTAGAGAAAAGTTAGAGAGATATAGGGTGTGAGTAAGTGAGGGAAATTTTTTTTTGAAAGATGTGCAAGTAATCTTAACCATCCAAAATGAAATGTAAGGCCATGATTTATCCAAATTCACTCTAAAGTTCAAAATTAACTTTAGAGAATCCTCATCCAAGAAACCGAGCCTAAGATGATAAATGTTCTCACATGAAAGGCCAGGGCCAATAAATTGCTGCGCCATTAGAGGCTTCGGAGCTAGAAAAGATATAATATTAAGAGATGAAAATCAAGATCTTGTAAAGGGACATCTCTAATTGATGACAAAGTTCAATCTCTGGCCTCCGCCATAACCACACAATTCATGCAGGATATTGCAGATTTTCTCTCTATAAAATCAAATCACCAAAAATGGTAGATTTTCTCTCTATAAAATCAAGTCCCAGATTCTTACGCATCAAGTTTAGTACCAGCAGTAGTTAGAATTGCAAAAGGCATGTAGAAAAAGCTCTAGCTAAGCTCATTTATGTAAAAACCAGACGGAAATGG
>CAOJBI010123311.1:0-11741 GCA_948277035.1 Euphorbia corollata
GATTTAAACAATTTGAGAGCTCAATAAAGATCTTAAAAACAGAATTAAAAACAAGATTGCATAGAAAAACAATTTTCATAAAGCAGGAACAAAAGAAAACATAAAAACATGCCAAATCTCAAATTCAAGAAATTAAACACAGCACCTAAGCATGCAAAATTCTACCACACGCATACCCAAACATGCAATGAGAATCTGAGAGAAGACTTATAGTGCTTTCACGTCTTCCTTTAACAGTGAATAATAGAGAAAGCTTTAAATGAAAATTAAGAAAGATATTACCTGATTATTGAGCGAATCCGAAAAGCAGAACTTACAAATGCAAAGAAATCCACAGAGAGATCCAAGTTTCTCGCAATAAAGAGAAATAAGTCAGTAAAAGCTTATGGAAAAATCAGAATAAAGCAGATTGTAATATCTTTAAAGCAGAAACAGATCAGGTCAGAAAAACAGAAATCATGCAAGTTTTATCTTTCAGCAGAAGCACAGTAAAGTAACCCAAATTTCAGATAAAACACATGTAAACCAAAAACAGAAAAACTAACCAAGATCTTTAGATTGAATTTTCACTATTAATCGCAGAATTCAAGAAAAACAGATTCAACCAAGAAAACGCAGAATTAACAGGAAAAATGCAGAAATCAATAAAAATCCTAAAAATCGTTAAAAACACCAAGAAACCCTAAAAACACAGAGAGAGCTTCTAGAAAAGTGCTCTGATACCAATCTGTAGGGGTTTAATACCGAATTTACAGGATTAATCAATTAAAATAGTAATCAAAACATTCACAAAAATGAAAAATAGAAAGAACACAGGGATTTTTTAGGGGGTTCCCTCCAATCGCATAGGAAACGATTATCAAGGTACGTCCCCCGTTGCAAGGTCTTTTGAAGCTTTATTAAGATCGCCGGAGAAAGGAGAAAGCCGGCAAAGAGATGTACATGCCAATTATTATCAGTTTCTAAAGAAAACTACACGATACACTCAACATCGCATAAAGAATAATAACGCCAGAAACTAAGATGAACAACAACCTAAAGCAAAGCAAAAGAAACAGAGAACACAAGCCAATACAACAAATCAGTACCGATATAAGCCTTCAGCAGCCCCTTATATAGCCAAGCGAAAGGAAACCGCCTCATAACAGAATAACAACCTCTCACGTGCAAGAAAAATAAACCACACACAGATCTCATCGGATTTTATCCCGGAAATCAGACGGCAGTTGTTTAAAGATGAAGAGAAAAGAGAACAGCAGCCAAGAGGTAAAGAAGAGAGGCGGAGAAAGAAAAATAGGAACCCTAGCTCTTAAGAGAGCTATTTATACTTCTGATTTAAAGACCTGGGTTCAGCTTGGGCTATTATATGGGCTTTGGGCTTCAATAGGCACATGTCAGCCACATGATATAGTTTTCAAATCGAATAACAAAAACAGTTAGTATGTGTAAAAAATATTAAATTATTTCTCTTACTTAGTGACTTTTCCATTCAATTTTAATCGATTTTTTCTTTTTTCTTTCTGTGTATCATTTTAATTCCTTCTTTTACTTTTCTTCTTCTTTTCTTTGTGATATACATTGATAAATGAGTTTTTGAGTTTCGAGTTAGTAGATTAATCTTACATATCAATCCTTACTTCAATTTCAAATAAAAATTCATCCTTTATATCTCTTTTATCTAAAACCTCCTTTAGTGCCTTCAAAAATAGCGTTGCATCTTGAATGCTTTCAATGTTCATAAGAAATGGTATCTACCGCTGTTAGTATGGTTCGCTCAGCCCGATGAGGATACATACTTATATCAAACTAGGGATTTGATACGAGTCAAATGGAGCCAAGTTTGTAGTATTTATTCATTCAAAAATTATAACTCCAAAAAATCTCATTTTGGAAAAGTCCGGTGTCTCAATTGGGGCAAAAAACCCGTGTAAAATCAAACCCAATCAAAATGGGCCCCAACTTATATATAGGTTCCCCTGATTTCGGGTATTTCGCCTCCCTTAGGTAATTAGCCCGCAGGCTAATTACCTATTTAGGGCTAGGATCCCCCAAAATCCGGGAAGTTAGGGCCTAGCCCTAAATAGGTAATTAGCCCGCGGGTCAATTACATCCCTATTATAAAAGGGGTGCTTCCCCTTCCTATTGAAGCAACTTTCGAATTCGGTTTCATCTCAGAGCAAAACCAGTCTGTTTTCGCCTCTAAATGAGTCAAAACTCTGTCTGTTTAATGTTTCTTCGATCCAAATCACTTGAGCTTCGATTTGAATCAAGTTTCATCCATAAACTTTCGATTCAAACTCGTTAAAACTCAATAAAAACTCGTTTAACTCGAGATTATAGTCATAACTCGAGCTTAAACACTTTCAAATCGTCACAAACACTTTCAATCACTTCTATTTTCGTTTTTCTCAGAGTTTTCAACAAAAACGACAAATTCGATCTCGAACCTGCTCTCATGTCATTTTGGATAAACGAATGTAACTGAGGGTAACTAGCTCTAAGCCCAAATTTCAAATACGTTATTTTCCTCATATTATAACATGTTTGAGTAAAGAACCACTAGAGCTGCTTTACTATTTATTTTCAATAAAATACTTTGATTCGTGTGAACAAGCTTGTAGGTAAAGACCGGATATCCCAAATAAGGGGAAACTCCGTTCGAGTACTATGGGAAAATCCTAAGTAGCGCCCTTACTCTGCCGAAATTTTGGTTAAGTTTTATCGCTTCATTAAGCCATCGTAATGCCAAAATTATCATTTAAGTCATAATTCTTGATTTTTGACTCAGAATCTACTTTTCGGTATAAAAAATCCCGTCACGGATCAGTATACACAATTCTCGGTGGAGCTGAACCGGATGACAACTCTTTTACATAAAATAGGACATTAACCTTATTTTATTATTTTAACATTATCTTTAAAAAAATCAAATTAAAAATGATTTTTCTTAATTTTTATTGAATTTCTGGTTTAAGAAATAAAAGAAATATTTCTTAAATAAATAAGTTTACACGAAAACTTTCAAAACCAAAACGTTTTCATAACAGACAAAATGGGTAAATTCATGTCCTGCACAGTTCACCCCTTTTCACAAAAGTCTTTCTCACCACGAAAGGACCGCCAGCTCATAATAGCTTCATCATTTTTTCGCCGGTTTGAATTGATTTTCGTAGACCGGCATTTTAAAAATCAAATTGAACGAACCAATGACCCATTTGCGGTAAAACCGATTGAATCGTCCAATAAGACACTAGTTCCTTACAATTGGAAAAGACTAAACCTAGTGGGAATGAGAAAGAAATGCTATTATTTAAAGCATATTCACGATGTTCAATGCATCTATTTCCAATATTATTTGATCATAGTGGTATATCTTTAAACATGATTAGTGCTTCTCTACAACTCTAGAAGAATAATCACTCTTCCATTAGAATGATGAATAAGACATCCATAACCTAAAAAGTTACTTGAATATAAAACAATAACATAAAAAATACATTTTACCTAGTTTACAGGGGACGTTGCCACGACGAATATGAAGGGGATATTTATCCATGACATACATTTCATATTCCATACAAGAGGAAGTTCTCGTTAGCTGCATGAAAATAAGGTCATGTTCTCTTGGACTACAATTTAATTAAGTTCAGTTCAGTTAAGTTAAGTTCAATTCAGTTCAGTTCAGTTAAGTTCAGGTATGTGTAGTTATAAATTTACACTGAAATAAGTTCAGTTCAGTTAAGTTCAGTTCAGTTCAGTTCAGTTCAGGTTTCAGAAGTTGAAAAGAACAGGGCCTAAGTTCAACACGACCGAAGACATTCACACTAATAACTATAGTAGTTTTTCTTTTGGAAATTTTTTAAAAAAGTAACATGTAGTTTCACTCATTTGCAAAATAGGGTTTGAAAATTTTTTTACATAAAGGAGTATGTGATTTTAAAAAATTTGCAAACAAAAGACCCTCAATAATAAATTATGTCATCACAATAGGTAAGCTTGTTCATTATTTATCTGAATTTTTGTCGGATGGTTTATAAAAATGCAATTCACATCAATGATAAATTTTGAAATTTTTGAATAGTGCAAATATTTTGTTAATTAAAAAATGATGATAAATTTTAAAAACTTAAAACAATCTTCGAAACTTACGCAAATCTTGACTTATAATTTTTAAATAATAAAGTTGAATATTGAGAATGTTGAATTGTTTAAAATACTTACTGTAACATCACTATTCTGAACAAAAAAATATTTGTATCCTCGTTTTGTCAATCTTTTGAAACTACAATCCCTGTATTGCAAGAAATATTCCTCAAACCCTGTTTTGCAAATGAGTAAAATCACGTAGTACTCGCTTTTTCATGAAGCCTTTGTTTACCTTTTTTGTTCATCTTTTTTTTATCATGTTGCATCTTTTATTTTTCATTTTTAATAAATGGAGTCCAGATTTCCGGTTTACTATATTTAATTAAATTTTGGTATTTATTTAGTCATATTTTTTTTATTTCGCCTAAAATGAAATTTTATGATCAACTTTATATATAATTGAAATACAAGGAGGTATTTAAACATATCAAAGATTTTTGGAATCTTGCGAAATAAAATTAGATGGCAAATTCATCATAGGAAATTGTTGTACTAAATCATTATAATAAAATTTTTACCGAAAAAGTTCTTGACTCCTCCAATCTGTTGTCTTGCTCCTCATTCCATTGGAAATTGAATCCTCATAATTATTTGCTTCTTGACTTCAGGGAACAATTCTAGAAATCCTCGTTCCATAATTCTGAATCAACAAGTTTAATATGGACTAGATAACTGAAAATGATAATCAAGGCATTCACTTTTATGTTCATGTACTATCATTCACCTCAATCCTCCAAACCATCCTAAAATTGAACGATGTGAAAAATGAAAATGGTTGTCAACGTGAATTATATGTCTACTAGTATAGGAGTATTTATACATATACTGATATACAAGACATAACCCTAGCATATCTAATTACATAATTGGTCTTAATATAATTATACAATAACATTGCATATTGACACATATATCTCTTATTGGGACAAGATTGCATAGTCAACTTGTCATACAACAACAAAAACCGTTGTTTAGGTTGATCCTTGGTGAGTACAACTGCATGTTCGATCCATAGAAAGATACTAAGAAAACCTTTGCGAACACGATCCTGAACAAAATGGATATATATCCACCTCAAGATGCTTACTTTGATTGTGAAAAATTGGGTTCAAGGTGAGATACGTAGCACTAAAATTGTCACAAAACAGAACATGAGAGAAGGGATTTTCAAAAATCCAACCCCACGCAAAAATTGTTGAAGCCAATGAAGTTCGGAAGTAGTAGAGGCCAAGGCATGGTACTCAGCTTCATTGGAAGAATGTGAAACAACATGTTGCTTTCTAGAGGACCAAGAAATCATATTGCGACCCAAAAAGATACCAAAACTAGTAGTAGCATTTTATCATCAAGACAACTAGTCCAATCCGAGTCAAAGAAACCTATAAGCAAGACTTAAAAAGCCAAATTCGGAGTCCATGCCTAGTTATGCCCCGTAAATATCATAGAATACGCTTGATAACAACCCAATCTTCTAAAGAAAGCATGTGTGTACTAAGATTTGCAACTGAAGGCAATGTCTGGGCATGCGAATGTGAGATATTGCAAGCCCTTAACAACTAATCGAAATAATGTCGGATCAGAAAAGGGTTCACCACTTGTAAGAGTCAATTGCATTTGAACTTCACTACAAGAAATCGACCTATTTCGTGACAATAAAATTTGTCACAAATTAAAAATAGAAATTGTCACTAAAAACAATACGTGACAATGAATGGTCGGTCGAAGGTAGTAAGATCGTTACAGATAGTTTGTACAGTAAAGGTTGTCACAAATATTACAATCATTTGTGATGAAAATTTATTATCACATTTTTTAAAATCCGTGACAACAATTATTGTAACAGAATGGAAAAATACTCGTCACAATAAAGCAAGTTGTCATGTATAATATAGCAAAAT
This sequence comes from Euphorbia corollata, assembly GCA_948277035.1. NCBI lineage: Eukaryota > Viridiplantae > Streptophyta > Magnoliopsida > Malpighiales > Euphorbiaceae > Euphorbia > Euphorbia corollata. Next base: position 6,045 of record CAOJBI010123311.1, read on the forward strand.
TTCATGACGACTTTTCAAAATTCTCATAGAAAAAAATATATTATTAATATAAAACAATTGTGACGAGAATTTTTCTTTTTTATTACAATAATAATTGTCACGGATAAATACATGAGACAATAAATTATCGTAATATTTGTGACAACAATTACTATACAATCTATCTGCAACGCGGTTACTGCCTTCGACCTTGTGACAACCATTTGTTGTCACATATTGTTTTCTGTGACAACTTTTCTATTTTTCGTGACAACTATTTTATTGTCATGAAAATATTTTATTTAGCTATAACATTTTTCTTGTCACCATCTATTTATGGTGACAACTTTAACTTGTTACATTAAATATTTGTAACAATTTTGGATTGAAGAGAACTCAAATTTACGTTAATAGTTTTGAAAATTCTACAAAAATGATTAATAAAAATAATTTGATGAAGAATAAAGTAAGAAAGGAACAAAATAGGCTAAATGGATATATACTAATTAATAACAGACAAAGCACAAATTATAACTATTAATTAACAGGATATTAGTGAGGAAAAGTTCCTGACAACGAAAAAAAACATCAACAATACATGTTCATGCAATATGAATAAAGTGTGATCTTGCTAACTTTACCTAACCATTATAAACTTAATTACAAGTTTGTAACACAAATATCATTCTAAAGCACGATTGCATGCACTCAAGGTTCAAAGCATTATACAGGAACAACTTTGATTCTTGCTATTAATATTCCTTAAACGCCACCAACTGCAAAGGAGAGAGTAAAGAGAAAATAACTTTTTTTTTTATTAGCTTCAAATTCTTCTTTTTGCCCTTCAAGCTTAAAAAATATAGCTGATATTTCCTACAAAGAAAATCAAAACAAAAATAGAAAAATTTTAAGTTTACTATAGAGGTAACTATTTTCAGTTTGAACTTACCTTACAAAGATTATCGTCGCCACCAGAATAGATAACATCGCCACTTTCATCAGCAAAACACACAGTGTTGACATCAGACTGCAACAGTGAAAACAAAAGACAGATTTTTGTAGTTTTGATAGTAAACTTTCCAAATAGAAGATAAAATGATGCTCGAAAACTTAAAGATATAAATGAATGTAAGAAAAAAAATGCATTTTCTGGCATAATTGCCTCGCCTCGCCCAAGCGCCTAGGAAATCGCCTCATTGCCTTTTGATACACTAGAATTCTTAACATCTAATTAGTTAAGTATTACAAATTGAAAAGAAACGTGGATAGAGAGATAAATAATTATTGAGAAATAGAAGTCATTATGTAAGACATATTTTCAAGAGGGGTTATCAGGCCTTCGCAGGATTAAAAACTACAAAGTATAATTACAAAGTTAGATTGATCTAGAATTAGCCCTGGTAGGCCAACTCTATCCTCGGCCTACATGTACAAAATGCACAAATCTAAACTCCTAATCCAAACAACAAGTAATTACGAATCTGAATCGGCGAAAATTACAAACAAATTAAATGCAACAAAAATAAAATATTGTATGTACCACATTGAGAATTATAATTTGATATCACTAATATATAAATGCCTTACCAATATAAGGGAGTGAAAAACTACATTTACGAAGAAGTAAGTAAGAGTTGCCAAACAAACACAAAACTATGTAAAAGTAAAAAAACTAAAATACAAACATAGAATGACAATATCATACTATAAAAATCCACAAATATCATTAAATTTTGAAGCATGACAATAAATAAAAACATAAAGATGTAATGGAATTGAAAGAAAAAGATGCACAAATTGAGTTCTGCTATAGGCCTTGTTTCCTATTTCAAGTGAATGGTTGTTTGTGAATTTAATTTAGTGAAAAAGAACTTGAAAACAATTGGAGTAGTGAAGTCAGATGATTCAAAATAAGAACACAAAGTAGAGTTCAACATAATTAGTAGAGTTCAATAGATACAGGATAAAATCAGTGTTTCAAATAAGAATAGAAAGTAGAGTTAAACATAATTAGAGAAATAATGTAATTAGCATCATTTTGTAAATTTCAAGTAATTCAGTAATACGTATGTGGTTAGTACCATCTATAATTCCCAACAAAAAATATGTACAATCCACAATAGTTCATTAGATTCCAAAATTAGTAGTTTGTCCAAAAACTAAATTTGTCTATCAATATATACTCCTACCAAAGCTCCAAAAGTTCTATTCAACCATGTCGAAGTCCACAATCGGAGCAGTGAAGTCAAACAATTGAAAATAAGTAGCTTCAATAATCTATCCAAAACCAAAAGCAAAAAATTCCTCCATTATTTAACCTTAAAACTGCCTTGTGTCTTTCATGCATTCAAGAGTGTCAATTCGTAGAATTTGAGGCAGTTGTGAATGCTCTAAAAGAGCTTTAATCTTATCTTCCACCATGTTTATCCATCTTTGCATTGAATTGCTCTTCCATCTTAGCTCTTTCTACAGCCAAAATCACTGCTCATTCTTCAACCAATTTGACCCGTTCTTCATAAATTTTTGCCTTTTCTTCATCGATCTTTGCCCGTTCTTCCTGCAGTTGTTCTTTAACAATGTTTCCAATATTTGCATGCATTTCACCTCGCATCTCTTCAAGTATTTTATCAACATTAATTGCTCTAAATGTTCCTTTTGAGCTTGGTGCCTTCACTACAGCACCTTTGCATCGAAAATATCTTGACTTCTTACCCAGCACACCAACTAGCATCTCATCATTGGTCATTGGACCAATACCATCATCAACTTGTCTTGTAACTAAATCTTTGATTTTATACTAATCCACAAATTAGTAGAATGTATCAACACATGTAAAACATAACACATAAATTTCTAATTTTTAAATAAAAAAATATATAGTATTAAACTTATATAATTTTCTTCTGATGTAGGATCGGACCATATTTGCTCACCAATACTATTCTTCTTAGTATGATGGTGAAGCCACAGCTCATCTGCCATTAATTCTTCACTAGATTTTTCCTTTTAAAATTTACATGTTGTTGTATGAAACAAGTACATAATCTATTATCCAAAATTACATGAATTGGTTGATAAAAAAAATCTTACAAATGTCTCTGCTATTTCAACAAAAAAAACATATCCACATGTGTGTTTTGTAGTATTCTTCTTACGATTTTCCTTATTTCTTTCACTCCTCTACGATCAATAATACAATGTAAAACAAAATAGTAATGCTACTGGAAAAGGGAGATTGATACATATATGATGCATATGGCTCTAAGTAAAATTAAAGTTAGGAACAATAATCATGGATAACTAAACACAGTGCGAAACCATGAATTCATTGGCAAATAATTACCCAACACCAATTGTTTTCACATGACTATCTACACTAGGATAGTTGGCACAAAATATCTAGACTTCAAGCTAGTAGCTAATGAGCATATGTGTTTTAATTATCAAACTCCAAGTAGAAAAATAACAATCAAAACAACAAGAATAATGACAAACACAACTTGAAATAGAGATAATATTACTTCAACCATGTCATTACTAGGTACACAATTAATTCTGCAAATTATTTATATCAAATATTAATTTCTACAATTATTTAGCCAAAAATATTAATTCTATTGAAATCAAGACATTCCAGTGTAACAAAGGTGAACCAAAATTGATTAATCTAGTAAGCATAGTTCACTTCTCATGAAGAATAATTACCTTGAATTCCTCTGTTTTCCAATACTTTGTTAATCCAATTAATCATCCTCAGCTACCTCATTAAGTGTAAAAGTAGATTGATCATTCTCATTTAATTTTGACCATTGATTGTGAAGTCTACTTTTCCAATCACGACAGAGTTGCCTCATCGTATCAAATATGAATGAATTGAAGAGATGATCATCATCTCATTGATCTCAAACTTGTCCTAAGAAGTTAGGTTATGTTTTCTTTGAAATTGCGGTGGTTAGATATGAGTATGATCATTCAAGCAAAGTTGGCACAACCAAACCCATAAATATTTTAAACAAAATGATGGAATACTATCCAATAAATTAGAAACTAAACTGAAAATTTATGTTATTAATGTTGTTAAGATTAATTCATATATAGAACAAAGTTGAAACACCAGGTCTAAAGTAAAGATTATGTGTCTCCTTATATTAACTATGGAATGAAGCAACATATTCAAACTTATCTAAAGGATCAAGTGAAAATTATAAAAAACAGATTAAGAAAAAGTATATTGCACCACAATATCACCTACTTAATAACACAAAAACATCACACATGATAGATTAGTTACCTTGACTTTTGCTAGCAAAATATCTCCCACTTCGTTTTTCACTTTAACCAAATCTGTCCAGCTCAACTTTACTTCGCTTCGTACAACCAATCAACATAAATTTACAATATTTCTAACATTATTTTCGATAGCTCTACCAATATTCTCTGGAATTTGAATTTTAATCTTCTTGCCATTTTCAGTACTCACATGAACATAACAGCATTTCGCCCTTCCATGACCCGTTTTCCTTTTCTGCATACTTTCTATTTAAGTATAAACAACTGATACATTTTAAAAAATGAGGGAAATAAACATATAAATCTCATTTTATAACAAATCAATCCCTAATTACCTGAATTTTCATTTGACATCATGTGATTCGATTCATCTAAAATAAACTACGACTCAGGAGTGGGAGGTTGAGTCTCATCAGAATCGAGAAAGCCCATCCTGGGTTAGGTATGGATGACTAAATTTGTAGTTCATCAAGTGACTCATGATGGGGGCTGGTTTGTTCTGTGAATTAATATTAGTTTATTGTTTTTTTCCACACTAATTGTCGCCTGATCTTGAATTCCGTGCCCACCTTCTTTTATGACCATATTCCGTCATCCATTGCCACACATTGAAATTTTCATTATGTAATAGTTTTATAGTACTTTAACTGTTCATCTAACAAAAGGTAGTGTAGAGGGTCAGACAAACATATTGATCATACAACAAAACTATGAGAATCAATATAGATGCATAGTTCAAAAGATTAAACAAATAGGTGCTAGACATTAGGACAAAAGTTAATTCAAAGTTCACATAGGCAAATAAAAGATTGTAACAATAGGAAAAAATAGAAATCGATAACCCAATGTATGAGACTTGATGAATTAATCTATTGAAAATAGTTGATAGTTCATTAGATAATCAAGTTGAATAACTAAGTTTCATGCATATAAGTGATTGAATATCTTTGCATTATTTAAAAAAAGAATATCTTTGCAAGGATACAAAAGGAATACAAACCTTACAAGTAATGAAGAGAGCTGCAATAAGGAATGAGAAAGATAATGAAAGTAGAAAAATGTAATAAATATACTCTAGAGGGGGTGAATAGAGTATATGAAATTTTCGCGTTGAAAGGAAAAATCGTTTGCGGAATAAAACTGTGAGCTGTACATTTCAAGGCCTTGAAACAGATTGTCAAGATCTTGAAATTGACACAGTAAACAATTTAAAACAAATGCGAAAATGTAAATTACACGGTGATTTTTACGGAGTTCGACTTAAACGCAAGCCTACTTCTCCGACCTAGGGTTTTCTTAACCCTTAGGATTTAACGCGCCCTTTTTATTAATATATCCTTTAGAGTCCTAGAACAACCTAGAAGATGTAATCTCTCTCTTCTAATCCGTTGCTAGATCCCGCTACAATTCTAGTCAACCCAATTCCCA
>CAOJBI010124394.1:0-11735 GCA_948277035.1 Euphorbia corollata
TCAAAGCATTGAACTTGTCATACAATTGTTTGACAGGACCTATTCCTTCTACGTTTTCCAATTTGAAAGAAATTGAGAGTTTAGACCTTTCACACAATAATTTGCAAGGAGCAATTCCCCATCAGCTTACACAACTAACCACTTTAGAAGTTTTCGATGTGTCGTACAATAATCTATCAAGTCAAACACCAGGCCAGGTAGCTCAGTTTTTGACATGTAACGAAAGCAGTTATGAAGGAAATCCATTTTTTTGTGGTTGGCCGTTATCAAAAATTTGTGGTACACCAGATTCCTCACCTGAATCAAATGCGACAAGCTCACTTCACGAAGACAAGAGCTACAATGAGTTCATTGACATGGAGTTTTTCTATGTAAGCTTTGGGGTAGCTTATGCAATGGCGTTGTTAACGTTAGTTACAATTCTGTGCATAAATCCATACTAGAGAAGAGTTTGGTTCTACTATGTTCAGATGAGCATTGACAAGACGTACTATTTTATCATTGACAATGTAATTCCTCTTTTCTCAAGGTTGTAGTGTGGTAAGTTTTGTGTAATGTTACGTATTGAATAAACAGAGACTATAGATTAGTACTTTGGGATACTAACATACTAGTTCCCTTTTTAATGTAGAGTATTAATTTGACAGATAAAAGATATTTGGACAAGTTTTCAAAGTGCAGTTGAACTTCAAAAGATTTAGCAGGCCATGTAATCATCCGTACAAAGCGATTGGTTGACCATGTTAGAAACTGCTTTGGCATGCTTTCCTATACTCCCAAAAACAATAGAACTAGCATTTTGAAGATAAAAATAAGCAACTAAATTAAAGACCATAACATAACAACCAATACGCAAATGCACTGCAAAAAATGAAAAGAAATGGCAACCCTTATTATGAGAAGGCAAATGTATAGAAGCATAACAGAAAACCGAACAACCGACATTTCATTTGTGATGTTCAAATCTTGAAACAAATCTATCATCAAAAGGGTCTTCTTGAAATGGTTAAAAAGCTCTAACAGAAACAAGAAGCGAAAAAGACCAGTAATGATTTCAAATTGGGTTTACTGCAAATCGAAGAGAGAGAGAGAGAGAGACAAAAAAAAAAGAAAAAAGAAAAAAAAATAGCATATGCATCATCATGGCTTTGGTTTCTATCTGTTGAAATCCATAGTGGAGAAGAGTTACATTTTTGTGTATAAATCCATATTGGAGAGGAGTTTGGTTTTACTATGTTCAGATAAGCATTAACAAGACATACTATTTATCATTGACAATGTAATACGTCTTTTATCAAGGTTTTAGTCTCCTAAGATTAGTTTTAACGGTATATTGTTACGTTGTGTATTTAATAAATTGAGACTACATATCACTACTTTGAGATTTCAACATGTTAGTTTTCATTTTTAATATTAAGTGGTAGCAAATAAGTCAAATTTTCCATAAATATTTTATATCTAAAAGATATTTGGACAATAAGTTTACTATTGACTTGACTTTTTTTTTTGGATAGAAGAGAGGATAAACATCAAAGCTAGGCTAGAGCGAGTCTCGGGAACGAAACTCCTGAAAGGTCTTGACGAACTATTTCCATAACTCCTGGGATGGGAATGTCAAAAAAATGACAGCTAATGGGGAGCAATATCGCCCTGTATGACACCAACCGGTCCGCGCACCGATTTCCTTCTTTGTAAACATGGGATATAGAAATAGACCAATCACGACCTATCAACTCCCTGATGCAACGAACAAGGCTAGAATAACTAGAAGTACCCCTATTTTCACCTTGGACTGCATTTATGGTAAACATACTATCCACTTCAACCAAAACCTTTTTAAACCCCTTATCCCACACCAATTCAGGCCATCTTAAAGTCCCCATAAATCAGCATTGGCGATAGAGTAGGTTCCAACATTTCTAGCATAACCTCCCATCCAATCGCCATTCGAATCTCGGATCACACCACCCGAAGAAGCTTTGAAATCCCTCCCCCGAACTGAACCATCTGAATTAAGCTTCACCCAACCCATATCCGGTGGCTTCCAAGCAATCATAACCCAGTTTCTTATAGTACTGGAAGCCGACTTCAGTAAGCGATCATTACTAAGGCCTTTGCATATCCCTCAACTTGCTTAACAAGTACCGTGTTGCTTGTAATCATCCCCTCGAAGACATAATTATTCCGCCTCTTCCAAAGCATCCAACAAGTAATGCCAAAGATGAGCCCTGAATTCCCTTGATTGAATTTTGTTGCCGTCCACAGATTACTACTCAGCCACTCTTGAAGAGAAACATTAACGAAATCATTAAAGTTGCCAAGATCACACAAGAGTCTCCAAACCTCCTTAGACTCAGGACAATCACGTAAGACATCCTCAACTCTATTTCGCCAGCGAGGGCATGCTACATCCTCAACTTGCTGGGGAATACTTGTTTTTAAACTTGAAAGTTTAAAAGGCTTTTGATGAGAATCGAAAAATGTCGTTAAATGAGTTGATCCACCTTTATAATATTTCTTGCATGCATTCGCATTAGATGGCTTAGCCTTGAGACTAGGGTGCCGACTTTTTAGCGAGAAGCTCATAAAAGTATCACTCATGACTTCCGGGGATCGAGGATACCTAGTGAGTGGATCACTTGTTTCCATACCGTATGACCTCCCTCGTTCGCACCTATTTGGGGAGAGGCTAGGAGTGTATCGTAGTGCAACAAGAACCATCTAAATCAGCAACCGTTGGACCGAACCAATATAGGATCGCCATAGCAACTTCCCTTAGGGTGTACCAAAACATCTCTACGTGATTTATACAAGTTCGCCCCTTGGCACCCTCGTGGTGTCAGGGAGATCCAAGATTAGATTTAGAGCCTAACCCTTTATTTTGCGGGAGTCGTATGGTTGGAAGAATGTATATTATTGAGTCCATGCTACGTGCTATGTGTTTAAACGCTTTCCAACATTCATTTGTACATATTTAGGATAGTACTCCCATCATGAATACCATACTAACCACATTCTTTTGTGCAGACACTAACTTACTCACACTCATTCTTTCATTAGTTCGGGTTTTAGGACATTTATGAAGTATCATGTCATTACAAATTATGAAACCCTAAGCATCATGAAATACCTCATCCATATTCATTATCCCTTAGAGACGTTCGAGGTCACATCACCTTAGGGAAACGTGCCATCATGGCATATCCACATGAACGATGCCCAATAGGCATGCGAAGCTCTGTCGAAATTGAGTCTTGGCTGAATTCAACGCACCCATTTGGTTTACCACATAGGTTACCACAAACAAATATATACATCATGTCAAATTCATTCATAGTTTCATAAATCATAAGGGTACAACACACTGTTTACCAGAAAAATAAACATCTCAACGTCTATTCTAACATAGGTTTGTTACCGTGGTAGGGAATTACCACCTCAACCTGCATCTTGAACCAAACAAATAACCACTTGAGAAGCCATCTCTTTTAAAGAATCACATCGATTCTTCTCGACCTTAACTCCCGCGATTTGGAAATCACCGCATCTCTTCATAAGTGTCCGAAGAACCTATTAGGAACCATAATAAAACATCATGACATCATGTCTTAATCCATCTTTAATTGACCTCATCGTGGGAAAGAGCCAAGGATCGTCTCATTCGTTTGTCTCCGAAAGTAACCAAGGTAGAGGGAATTTCACACATGTATTCGAGCGAGGGGTCCGATTCAGGCAGTGATCAGTCGATTTCTTCTTTCTCGATCAATACCATGGTTAACCCTATGGAAGATCTCAGTCATCCTAAAGAGCAGCAGTTATTGGACCCAAATGTGGGAGGAACTCAGGTAGGGAATGGCAGTGATACCGAAATCACCATCACCCGTATGTAATCTAGCCCTCAGTTTCAAACCATCATTTAGAACTCTATGCGGGCTCTACTAGCCGAAGAGAGGAATTCAGATAGGGTCTCAAAAACAGAATTACCACCTCAGGATGTGGGTAAGCATCAACCCCAAGGAGAAGCTCAGCTTCAGTTAGGTCCAGTTAGGGTCCATACAACGGCTAGTCAAGGTCTTGCTCCCACTTTCCAAGCAAATTCGGGACCAGTCTTGAGTCAGATGAATCAGTATCAGTTGACAGCAGGAACCGGGCATTTTAGGCATTTTCAGTCAGGTCAGGGGTCAGCTTTTCAGACCCGTCCAGCTCAGAACTCTGCAACTACTTTTCAGTTTGGGTTTTCAGGGCAAGCAGTTTCAAATCCTTTACAGTCAGGGGTTGTAGGGAGTGTAGTGCATCCGATACCTCTCCGGCCTTTTGCAAGCACTACCCCACTTTTCCCTTCATCAAGCATGACCGCCACTTAAGGATTTGCTTCTCAGTACTTGATCATGCCTATTCAGGGAGCACCACTTTATCTAGGCTCGGCCTTTGAAGCAACTATTTTTGCAAACCAATTTCAGGCCTATTCTCCACCTCAATTTACTCATGAATTCTTGATATCCCCCAAAGTCACATGATATCCTCAGACTCAACATATTGAGGCTTGTACCAGAGGAGCTAAGGGGACCTTTCCTCAAGTATTTTCCCTTGAAATGGCTAATTTAAGGCAACAATTCCTCGCTACATGAGCCAATCCATTTGTCACATCCCCCCAATGTTTCAGCCGAGTAAGGGATGAGTCTTGGATTCCGGATAATTTTGTGATGCCTAAGTTTGTGGAGTATGAAGGAGTAGGCGATCCTCGATCTCATATAAAGCAGGAGCCATATGAGACTTTCAAGGCCTACTTCGGACGCTAGATAGCTATGCAAGCTCACTTGAAACTTGGGCTCAGTCTTTCTAAGATGATTTTAAAGTTGTTGGATGGTGCGCTCCCACTTTACAAAGTGTGTTTGGGGATTAATGAGTATGCCGACTTTAATGATGTGCTCATCAAGGCCGAAAAATAGGAAAGAACTCTCGGGATTGAGAAAACCCTAAACTTGAATCATGGGAGGATGAGATACAAGAAGAATGCTAAAGGGGCAATGTCTGTCCCTCTTCCATCAAAAGGTAAACAAGCCATAACCCAAGTTATGCAGCCTGTTGGGAAGAACACCATCCAACCTTCAAGTGATGATCATCATGGTATCTCTCCTTTCATGGACCCTCTGACTCGACTATTTGCTAAGCTTTATGAGCTTGGGATTATCAAAAGCTTGAGGCCATTTGCCCCACCTATGCCCGATGAATGGAAGAACTCCTGCGCCTATCATGTGATGGTAGGGCATCACAGAAATTATTGTAAAGACTTGCTTAGGGACATTAAAAAATTGATCAAGGAAGAGAAGTTTCAGGTGCTTGCTTTGAAGATAAGTACTATCAGCAGTCCTTCCCATCTAGTTGAAAAGAAGGTATCAACGGAATATGATAAATTTCAAAAGAATGTGGGCAAGACAACAAAAATTCATAGCAATACATATGAGAAAGGTTTGGGCAAACATCACCAATGTGCCTTGGAAGTTATAGAGCCTGAGTTTATTATGCCTCACAAGAAATATTATGAGCACAAGAAACCTACTTTCTATGACATGGATGATGGGTACAGTCGTGACCAAGTGCTACATAAGGGCCAATCTAAACCTTTAGCTTGTAAGAGCCAGCCTGGGCCAGGGTCCACTTCGAGCAATATTGGTGTCACTGTTGTCTTTATTGCTGATCCTGCTCCACTTATCCATACCTCTATTACCGCGAATACCACTCCTTCAACTGTCACTCTCGCTACCTCTGTTGATGGTATCCCGATGGTCACTGCTCCTATCACCGATCTATATCCTGTTGCTCCTTCATGCAAGATTCATGCTTTTGCTTCAGCCATTCATGCCTCTTCCGCTTTATCTACCACTGCAACCGCTATCATCAAGGAATACCCTCCATCTGTGGAGAAGATGATTATAATAATGTAATATGATGATGTAATAATATGTTGAACTTTATATTTGTGAAACTTTTATTGTAATAAAATATCCAGACTTTGCTTACTTGCTTGATGTTTCGCCTAACGATGCCATGCATTCATATGAGTCTACACATAATTTGTTTAGCATACATGATGTGTAATTGCATGAAACTAACTTGGGTACAACTGAATCGCCTAAAATGGTAACTATATCCAATGACTTAAGCCCTAGTGAAAAAAGAGAGATTGAAAATGTGCTTAGACGTCACGTGAGAACTTTCGCCTGGTCATACGAAGACATGCCGGGGGTACATAGAGAGATCATCGAGCATAGAATTCTGACCGATCCTAAATTCAAGCCGGTGAAGCAAAAAAGGCGACTACGTCCTGAGTGGACCCAAAAGGTTAAAACAGAGATACCAAAGCAGTTGGATGCCAAGTTTCTCGAAGTCGTTGAGAATCCGACGTGGTTGGCAAACATAGTACCAGTAGCCAAAAAAGACGGGAAAGTAAGGGTCTGCGTTGACTTTAGGGACCTTAACAAGGCATCGCCGAAAGATGACTTCCCACTGCAGCATATTGATGTCCTGGTTGACAGCGTAGATAGGGCCACTATGTATCCTTTCATGGATGGATTCTCGGGGTACAATCAGATTCTCATGAACATTTTCGACAAGTTGAAGGCAGCATTCATCACTGAGTGGGGGGTGTATTATCATAAAGTCATGCCATTCGGACTTAAGAACTGCGGCAACCTACCAATGGGCAATGACAGTTTTTGTTTCATATCATGGTCCATAAGGAAGTAGAAGTCTATGTGGATGAATTATTGGTCAAATATGCTACTCAGGGGAGCATCCAGAGATATTAGAATGATTCTTCACAGGATTGAGAACTGCAACGTACCTCTCAATCTAAAAAAGTGTATTCGGTGTGACATTGGATTAGCTATCCGGGGCACATTGTTAGTCAAAGAAGGATAATGGATCCAAATAAGATAAAGCTTATTTGTAACATGCCTACTCTTAAGACAGAAAATGAGGTCTTCTTGTTTATCGATTCGCTTCAGTACGTTAATTCGTTTCATGGCGTGGTTAATGTTAATCTTCGAGCCAATCTTCAAGTTATTAAGAAATCAGCAGCCGATAGTGGGGAATTACCAGTGTCAGCTTGTGTTTGGCATTATCAAGGTGTACTTAATCAACCACCGGTCCTCAAGCCACTAAAGTCAGGAAAACCTCTAATTATTTATCTCGTCATCAAGGGATCTTCGGTAAGAGTAATGCTCATCCAAGAATAAGATGACAAGAGTGAGCATATGGTATACCATCTGACCAAAAAGCTTCTCGAGTATGAATGTCGATACACAATTGTTGAGAAAACATACACGACTATGGTTTGGCTCACCAAGAAGTTCAGGCACTACTTTCAATCTTATCACATTCAAGTAGTGGCAAAGATTGACCCAATAAAATACCGATGTCAGTCACCGAATTTAGATGGCAAACTCTCCCATTGGCTTCTACTTCTCTCTGAATTCGACATTGAGTATGTCACTAAGAAGGTGATCGAAGTTCGAGTCATTGCCGAGTTTAGCAACTTGGATTTAGATTTGGATTATGTCAAGAATCTTGAATTCCTTGACGAGCAACTTGCGGTAGTCGAGGCAGTGGAGGATGGATGGATAATATTCTTCGACGGGGATATGAATCAACGAGGGGCAGTTCTCGAGGTCATTTTGGTTACACCTCAAAACAAAATCATCCCGTTGTCCAAGCGCTTAGAGTTTCCCGTCACCAATAACGGGGCAGAATACGAGGCCTATCTATTTGGCATGCAAGTTTTGAGAAGTGTGAGACATGTCCGAGGTGACCATCATTAGTGATTCTGCTCTAGTCATTTGAAAGGTGGTCGGAGAATAGGAAATCAACATTTAAGATGTGTTTTTTTCAACATGTTCCCCGGGACGACAACCAAATAGCAGATTCCCTGGCCACCGTGGCTTCCATATGAAAAGATCCCCAATCTCAGCCCATCAAACGGGTTGTTTTCTAGTCGTCAAAACAACTTTTCTACTTTTGCACCGTAGCAGTTGTAATCAACATGGGTAAGAAAGGTTGGTACTGTGGCATAGTCCGTTTGATCCAAGAAGGAGAATTCCCTCTAGGGGCAACAGATTTAGAATGATTTTCCTCATGTCGGTTGGCTACTCAGGTTAAAATAGTCGAAGATGACTTTTTCAAATGCACCAGTGATGGTTTGTTACTTTGATATCTTTCTGAGAAAGAAGTGGTGCTAGTAGCGAATCGCATCCATGGAGGAGACTATGGACCCCATATGAATGGCTTAGTCTTAGCGAAGAAAATTCAGAGATAAAGTTACTTTCAGACGACAATGATTGCCGATTACATCTCCAAAACTAAGAAGTATCACGACTGCTGTGAGAGGGCGGGGGGAATGCGAGCGCGAGGGCCAGCAGCGGGGGCTCGGTGCCTTTCGTGGAGGCGTGTCGTTTCGATTGATTGCCTGATCCTGAGATCGTGCGCGCGATCGTTTGATAAAACATTTGGTTTGTAGAAAACCGATCTTGCAATTTCGTGGTAAAAATATTCTGCGATAAATTTTCACTGAAAATGTCTCCTGGGTTGTTATGCGAGAAGACAACATCACAGCTTTTGGTTTGAAGTAAAAACAAGGTTTAAAACTTCAATTAACAACAAAACTCAGAGTCGCCACCTGGTTCAGCTCTACCAGGAAATTAAAGTATACAAATTTATTTTTATAAATTTAAATACAAAGAGAGATTCTGGGTACGGGCAAAATAGTTACTTTTTACCGTTGATTCAAGACATGAGATATTCCATGAATTTATTTCAAATGAGAAAAAATTCCTAAGTCAGGTTTTTATTTTTGCACAAAAATAAAACAATAATACAATATAACCATTAATTTCATGTACAACAGTTTATATATGTCAGCGGGTTAGTTGCGGTATTTAAATGTTAGTTGTTAGTAAGCGCTTCCCCATTGTTTGGGGATTTTGGCTTTTATTATTACATGGCTTTGTCACAAATTACATTTATTTGCACTAAATAAACCACCACGAAACGTAGCGAGCCCGCTAATAGATTATGGTGAATTGTGCGGTAAGTAAATTACTGAAAAGTAAATACTGAAATTAAAACCATCACATATCGTAGCGAGTCTGCTAGCGAAATATGGTGAATAGTGCTGGTAAGTAAATACTGAAAAGTACATTACTTTAAAGTAAATACTGAAAAATAAATGAGTTAGGTCAATTACGTGGAATTTTCCCACTTTCGTAAGGAATTTTTACCACAGTTAATTATTACGTAAAGTTAGGTTAATTAAATGGTATTTTCCCACTTTTGTTAAGAATTTGACCACGGTTAATTATTATGTCAGTTATGTTAGCTGAATCAGCGATCCTCGATTTATAATGGGGAAAATATACGTATAAATATATATATAATAATATATTATTAAACAAATTAAATCACCACAAAATGGGATAAATACCCCATAATATGGTAAAATAACAAATATAATATATATATATATATATTAATAATTAAATATATATATATATATATAATATATGTATATATATATATATATATATAAATAAGTATATGTATATATATATAAGTAAATATATGTATATAACAACTATATATATGAATATATATAAACAAATGATTAATGAAATTAATTAATTAGGGTTTACCCTCAGCGTACCTTTTCTGGAGTCCAGGATGGTCTAAGAGCCGGCTTGGATCCGATCGTGACGAAATTGGTGTTGAGGACAATTTTTCCGGTGCTACGGAAGTGAGGACTTGTGAAATCAGGATAAAAATTCGAACCCCAAAAGCTTACCAGTGCTACGGTGAAAATCTTTGTAAAATTAATGAAAATTAACCCGAAAAATCGTAACCAAAAGAGCAACTTGATTTAGAAATCAAAACCCGAGTTTAAAAACTTAAGTCGTATTGAAAACCAAGTTAAAAACGATTAGAAATCGATAAAATAACAATAAAAACCTTTTTTTTATTTTTTATTAAAAAAATTTCGTCCCTGGTTCTGAGAATTGGTGGGCTATTTATAGCCCACCAATGCAGTAACTGGCCGATCGGCCCCTTCCTTAGTGGAATACTGCATCATCCCACTCAGTAAGTGGCCGATGACACGCGCGCTTGCGTCGCGATTTTCCAGGTCTTTTCGACTGATTTTGACCTAACTTTCCGGACACTGATTCGGCTCAAATTGGTCGACTACAGACTTGCTCAGGACCGGAATTTTTCGGTGTTTGCGAAAAGTGATTCTGTGATTCGGTACTTTACAAAAAGTGATTTTCCCGAAATTCTAATTTCTGTGCACGATTCGGCTCCGTTTAGGCTCTCGAAACCCTAGATATGAAATAGGCATTGTGTCCTCATTGGGTTGGGGGACCGTGCTAACAGTTTGCCCCTCGTGTATATAAATTTTGAAAGTCAATAATTGGATATACACGAAACGGCTGGGGAAAAAATGCATGTGTGAATGAGTTAACATTTGTTTAAATCGACTTATTTTTGAACAAAATATTTTGCCCCTTCGATTTAAACAATTTTAATGAAAACATTGTGAAAATATATTTTACAGCATGAAAATGCGTTTTTTGAAAATATTTTTATGCGTGTGAACGCGATTTTTGAAAATATTTAATGCATGAGGATGCGATTTTGTGAAAATATAGTCACGGTCCATCTATGTTTAATACAGAGATTGGGTAAAGGATCATACCTGCCCCTAGTAGTTTTGATAATGATGGCGTTGACTTCGTTGATCAGTTTTTCTCGTCTGTGAGTTTGGCACTGTCAGCCACGTTGACTGGTTCAATTCCTCGTTAGTTGGATCCTGATTCGGATTGTAAATGGATGGATATCCATGTTTAACAGGATTTGGATTTGGATTTGGATTTGGATTTTGGATTTGGATCCCCGAGTCATTTGATCCGGGTCGGATTGAATCATCAAAGTGGGTAGGATTCGGATCCGGGTCGGATCATACCATTGGGTCAGACTGTTGGATACAACTGGGCTAGTAATTGGCCGATCGACCAGTTACTATCGTCATTATAAACTTGCAGCAGCTCGACAGAAACACCCTTCTCTACCATTTTCCATCTTCTTTCTCAAATTTCTTACAAAATCCGGCAACTGAAGCTCCATTTCCGGCTCCTTCCAATTTCTTTCAATGATTTCACTTCTTTTTCTCCTTCTTTTTCCACTTTTACTCCGATTTTTTGGAGTTTCAATGTGGTATAAACTTGATTGCATCGGCTATCCCCTCCTGGTTATGTATCCCAAACCGAGAAATGTTGACGTTGATGGAGAGGTGATTACCATTCCTCACATTCGTTCGAGTGATCAGTACCGAATTCCGGCTTTTTGGAGCTATTATGGGCTGGCGGAGATGACGGACGGGCTTCCGGCCACCTTTCAACGAGACGAATATCTTTCCCGGAATTATGTAAGTGCTTAAACCCTCTTAACTCATGATTTTGATGTCAAAATTAGAGCCAGGATCGCATAATGATCACATTTGTACATTTTGGCATTTTTGAGATTTTTGTGAAATTTATTCAAATTGGGTTGAAATTGCATGATATATGGATATTATATGATGCTATGATATGCTATATGTTGGTGCATTGTGATGGAAATCAAAATTTTGAAGTGAAAATTTGGATTTTTAGGGAGTATGGACATTCGGCAAACCAGGACAGAATGTAAAT
>CAOJBI010124942.1:0-15759 GCA_948277035.1 Euphorbia corollata
TTCAAAGGAAGCATTCAAACATTCATAAGCCTTCAAAAGAAGCATTCAGACTTAAAGTCTATAAACTAATTTGGTAAAATAAACCCAACTTGGCTAAAATAGCATTCATTCATGCATAAAGCATTCTTTTGCCTTCAAAAGACACTTCCGAACTACATTGACTTTGATTTCCCTATTCAACACGGGATATGTAGGTCGATCTGTAATTAATCACGGGTCTCAAGTCAAATCACCAAAAAAGCATCTTTTCACCTGCATCACATAGTCCAACATATAAGTCAAGACATGTTCCCCGAACCCATCTCTGGTTTACATTTTTAGGGTTTTCTTAACTGACCTTTAAAAATTTAATTAAGTGGCGACTCCATCACATTAGGCTTCATTAGAGGTCTAACTTGGTATAAAACCAGTGAATCAGTTCACAATTTGGCGACACGGTTCACACCACGATCTGATCATCTTGCAAAATATGGTTGCTTAGGTATTTTCACTCATTTGATTTCCTATCGAGTTTATGAACGTTCATAACGCATGCTCTTTTGTATTGGAGGCTTTATTAGGTCAAGAACGTCAGAAGTGTTTGGCCTATGAAGCATGAATCCAAGAGATGACTGACACGATCCAAGAATTGATTGATGCCCTTCGTGATGCAAAAGGATCTACTCCATCATTTTAGGAGGCTTTGTGGATGTAGAAATTGGCGTTGATAAGCCTAGGATAAGGCGCATCCCATCTCTTGTGTTGATAACGATATGCATTGACATTTATTCAATTTATGTTAGTTCTCATAAACCTGGTACTTGTAAAAAAATAAAAAATTTTATAAGCCGTTTATATGATGCATGTTTTAATTCTTTGATTGATATGCTGAAAGCAAAAATTTTTTCCCCTTCAATCAAGAATTAAAACATAAGGGTTTAAAAGACGTTATTGAATTTAGAGTAAAAAGTTGAGTTTTTAGCAATTTCGGGGATGTCCCGGGGAAGATTCTGTCGCTTGTTAGGTTCGTGGCTGTCTCGCAGGGTGGCCTATGCTTGCTAGACTTGCATCTGGTTCTATCCATTTGGTCCTTTGTCGAGGGAAAAATGGCGTTTGTTGGCAGCGAAGAGGGGTTCACGACCAATGATTGGTTGCGGGTTAATATGCCAAAAAAAAGTTTGTTAATGGGAGAAGTGGCTTTTAATCTCACACGTGTTGGATCTTGGACTTATTTCGCTCCTTTGTGGCTATTTTTCGGGATTTGAAAAGGTAAGCATTTGTGAAAATCCGAAATCTTCCTTTTTGGTGAATGCGCATATCTCCCATTTAATGTGGGTTATTGGCATCACACGACACATATAATTGGAAAAATTTGTGCTTTAGGAAGCTGCTCTCAAGGCTGGGAAGGAGTTGGTTGGAAGGATTTATGTGTGTCGGATTCCTTAAGGGGTGCTTTGAGTTTCTACTCGGTTAGGGGCCCAAAAGTAAGGCAATTCCATATTCTCCATTAAATCGCCTCATTATTGTGCATACTACGGGTTTTATCACTCATTGGGTTGTTCCAAAAGGTCATAGAAAAGTCGAAAAATTAATCAGAAGGGGCTAATTCGGGGTAGAAATCGAATTTGGACCGAAAAATGGACCACATCGTTAACGATGTGGTCATGTCGTTAATGACATCTGTGTGATGTTGTTAATGACATCAAAGCAAAATGGAAGCGGGTTTCGGTTTTGGTTGGTTTAAAGGCTCAAAAACCTAGTTTTTTCCTATTTTCGCATAAGGCAGCCATCACCTTCCCAATTTCTGCATCAGTTTTTTCCTATTTTCAGTTTTGATTTTCTGCATCAATTTCTTCCCAATTTCTTTCGCCAAGATGATGTGCAAGATTCCAGGTCATCTTCCCCACTCAATCCAAGCCTAAAGTCTTCCTGACCACCCCACCATTGACAGATTCAAGACTTGTTCATTGGCCCAAGGATATTAGTTCGGGGCGGAGGACGAGTTTCTCTGGCTCTTCCATAACTACCCCATCACTACCCTTTGTCCAGGGCTCTAAGGGCAAGCTTCCCAAGTCCAGGTAATCTACAAAAACTCCCTCAATTTCGTTTTTTGTTAGGATTTCCCAATTAGGGTTTTGATAAATGGTAATGCATGTCGTTGTTTAGTCATTAAAAATCATCCATGAGTGATTTATGCATGATTTGAAGTGGGATTTTGGTGAAATGGGAGCTTAAAGTTGCAACAATGGTGATTTTTCGCCATTGTTGCTACGACATCGTTAACGACGTGGGCTTTTAACCCTAACGTCGTTAACGATGTGAGCCATGACGTTAACGACATGGCTCATGTCGTTAATAACATGGCCTTTGGCCGAAACGGATTTGCTTCCGTTTCTGCCCCGAATCAACCCGATGCTTGTTTTTGCCCCTATAAATCTCTCTGTGATGATTTTAAGACATTTTCTAAGGATGATTGACATGTTTTTACATACCTATGACGTGCGATAAACTTTGGACATGATTTTTGGATTATGTTTGTGCTTTGTTGCTTTTATAAATGTCTAAATTTTATGTTGCGTCATATGCTGTGTTCTACATGAGATGCACTATGGAAAACAAGTGTGACTTGAAGGTAGAGATACTCATAGTGCCTTTGTGTCGCTTTGTTTCTTGCAGCCACAAACTTATACCAACTTCGGCGGGATAGGAGCTGTTGGCAAGTGGTGGAGGCATACCTGCCACGACCCCGAGTTGAGACGTGCCATTGAGGATACTGGCTTTGGGGAGATTGCCATGGTCCTTCCTACCCAGATGTCGCACATGTCTCACTACGCCCTTACAGCTTTGGTCAAGCGGTGGTCTGAGGTTACCCATACCTTCCACCTTCCGGTGGGCAAGCTCACCATCTCCCCGTCGGACATGGTTGCTATGACGGGTCTTCCTTGGAGGGGGAATGTGATTCACTTCGATGTATTCGTGGATCGGTACCCTAGGATGCTTAGAGTGGCGCACTGGGTTAGGGACTTGTTTGGTGTTGCACCCACTTCAGGAAAGCTTTCATATAAAGCTTTATGCACTTGTTGGGGATGAATGAGGATGGTCCCTACTAATCAGCGGGCTCAGTGCGTCCGTTCTTTTGTGATTACCCTTCTTACCATTCTATTCTTCCTTGTAGCTTCGTACAAGATCAACTATGGGTTGATCTCGGTCGTGGAGGATATATCCCAGATCAAGCAAAGGAATTGGCCTCGAGCTATACTCGGCCAGATGTATTATGGCTTGGACTTGGCGACGAGGGCGCAGGAGTTGTCCCTTAAGCTTGGCCACATCCTCCTCCAGGTATTTTCTTACACCGATGATGTTTTGATTTTTGAGTCGAAGTTTTGCGCCTATTTGGATTTTGATTGTGGGTTCTTTTTCAGATTTGGGCATTTGACCACCACATTCTCCCCCCTCCTACCTTCAAGGCCGCTGTCGGTGAGCACTTCCTATTTCGTTGGTTTCAGAGACTAGGCGGTTTCCGCAAGTGGAGGACTTCCTATCGTGAGTGCCTCCGCACAGTGACCTTTGACCAGGTATTCATCTTTCTTTCCATCTTTTGAGTGTTCCTGCAACACTTAGGAGTGCACAGTTAGCAAAAACAAATGCACAAATGGATTAGGTGGCTGGCCTAGGATTTGATGTCCTTTTACAGGTCTTGGTTGACCCTTGGCTGGCGGTGCCTAACCGAGAGGCTGTAGTGTCTACGAGGATTGACGTGGACAATAACCGCCTCGTGTTAGAGAGTCCACTTTCTCTTGAGTGGTACTTCGGGAGCGGATCAGGGCTTGGAGGACCTACCTTATCGGTGATAGACCTGTGCCACCGCATCCTCCTGTTTGAGTCTTCTTGCCACATTTGAAGATTACTACCGTGGCCGATAGGATCACATACTTCGAGGGAGATGGACGAGTCGCAGAGTTTGTGGGCGGGTCTTATGCCGATCATCTGGCACTTCTTTTGCCACCTTGTCCTAGACTATGGAAGGATGACACCGAGTTGTATCATTTGGGGAAGGCTAATGGAGTGAGGGATCTAAATGAAGAGATGGAGGAAGATGATAGTGATGATGGAAATGATGGTCATGATGGTGATGATGGTGCAGGTGGTGGTGAGGGTGATGGTGTTGGCCCTACGGGTGATGTGCCTGGCTCTTCTAGGGTATGTTTAGTAACTCGACCCTTCTTTTCTCCAAGATTTGCTTGTTTTCATTGTAATAATGTGCCTTTGAGTTGCAATACAGGGTGTTGCTGGTAAGAGAGCAAGAATTGAGGAGCGAAGTTCGAGGACCCGCTCTGATCAAGGCTTCGTGGAAGGGCACGTCACCACTACCTTTGAGACTGTTTTCTCCCTTCTTTCACTGAGAGGGGAACGAGTGGTTAAGATGCTTCCACCGAGTCCTTATAATTTGGGGTTCATGCCGCCCAAGACTACCCATGTTTGCTATCCTTGTTATGATGTAGCTTCTGTTTTCGGCCCCTTGTTCTGACATCTCCTTTTCTTTCTTACAGGTTCTGCGCGCTGATATGGAGAAGGTATCCCATCACTATCTATCTGCCCGCGACCTGATCATCTCCCAGAATGGTTTAGCTGAGGTATGCTTGTCTTTTCCATCTGCTTGTATAAATGGCAATATACGTATGTATGCGAAATGTCATGATGCTTATGAATGTATGACTAGGGTTTTTTCACATTTATGTGTGTTGGTGATGTATGTTGTAGGCTTTGTTGGCTGAGGAGCGTGAAAGATATAGGACATCAGAGGCGCAAGTTCGAGAGATGACGAGCGCTTTGCGGAGCCGTGATGTGGAGATTGCTAAGATGCGGTGACAGATGGAGAAGGGTAATGGCAAGGCTTCTCGGTTGGAGCTCGTGCCCCGAGGTGGGGCTTCTGTAGGATCTACTCCGCCGGTTGCTGGATTCGATGACATTGATAATGAAAGTAGGTTGCTGAGTTCAGGATTCGGGGAGGAGGAGGAGTCGGATGCCGAGGAGTCAGCCGAGAATGAGCCTTGATGATTCGACTAGTGTAGCCTTAGTTTAGGACTTTATCTTTCCTTTCCGTACTTTATGAACTTTGTGGATTCCTTTGATACATTGAGGATTTATCTTGGTACTCTTGATACTGGCATTTCTGTCGCCCTTAGATGCATGCTTAGGAGTGGTTGTTTTGGCGTTTTCGCCACTTTCTTGTTGCTTTGTTTGGATGACTGCTTGAGTGATTGGATGTAATTCTCTTGCGATGCCTATGAGTATTTGATGTATGTTTAAACTTTGCAGGTGTTGTTGTTAAAGATCAAGCCTTTAGGCTGGTAGTGCTCTAAATAGGGGGGATATATCATCCGTTTTTCTGATTTTCTAGCCATTCCATAATCTTGCCATGACCACTCACAACAAACAACTTAGGGAATTCCTGCGCACCATGAAGAATCTGGATTGGAAGTAGCTTGAGAGATTCGGGTTGTGGGGACTCAGATACTTAGCTTTTCAGCCGGTGAACCGATCTTTGGTTCGGGCGGCCTTATCATTTTGGGACCCTGCTGTTCATGTTTTCCGTTTTACCGACTGTGAACGGGCGGTCCTTTCCGACGGCTTGGTGGAGAAAGTGTTTTTATTGGGGTCGAACTGCGCGAGGCGCGAATTTGCCCGGGTTTTGAAAATAGGAGTCTTACGATCTCTGGGGATGATTTCTATTAAAGAGAAAACCGTTTTCAATTCGATTTTCTTTTTAAGATAAAAGTAGTAGAACGAGGTTAATACCCTATTTTACTAAAAGAAAAGAGTCGCCACCTGGTTCAGCTCCACCGGGAATTGTGGTATACTGATCCGTGGTAGGATTTTTATACCTGAAAAGAGAGATTCTGAGTTCGGATATAATGGTTACTAAATTTATTCAAAAATTGAGAATTATGACTTTCATGATAATTTTGGCATTACGACGGCTTAGCAAAGTAATGAAAACTAGCTAGTATTTTGGCAAAGTAATAGCGCTACTTGGGATTTCCCATAGTAATCTGAACAGGGTTTCCCTTTGTTTTAGGGTGTACGGTCTTCACCTGCAAACTCATTTTCACATATTAATGCGATTTATTGAAAAATAAATGGTAAAGCAGCGCCAGTGGCTCTTTACCCCAAGCATGTAATGAAAACGAATGAAATAACGTAAAGAAAGTTTAAGGCGTAGAGCCAATACCCTCAGTTACCTTTTCGCGATTCCAGGATGACGTGAGAGCCGGTGCGGGACCGAATTGCCGTAGATCCGACGATAAACTTTGAGGAAAGTTAAATTTGAAGTGCATTCGTAGGTGTTTGTGATGTTTTGAGAGCATTTTGACTCGAGTTATGGTTATAATCACTAGTAAAACTGGATTTGAATGAGTTTTATCGAGTTTAAGTCGAGAATTTCCGTGAGAAACTTGACTTAAATCGATTCTCGAAGGGATTTGGTTCAGAATCTTTTGAATCTGGCAGGGTTTTGACCCGTTTCGGAGCGAAAACTGACGAGTTTTGCTCTGGGGAAAACCGGGATTCGAAACTTGTGAAAAATGGAAGGGGGAGCACTCCCTTATATAGAACAGAGGTAATTAGCCGCAGGGCTAATTACCTTTGGGGGGCAACTAGGGTTAGCCTCCCGGGAAAAGGGGGAGGCTACCCCCTAGGTAAATTGCCCGCGGGCTAATTAACTAGGGGGACAAAAATCCCCCTTTTAAAGGGAGGCTAGGGTTTAGGTGGGGCCCGGTTCGATCGAGTTTTGATTTTTTCGGAGTTTTCAGTCCGTTTTTGAGAAATCGGACGCGATTTTTAGGGTTTTTTGAATTTTTGAAAGACGGATAAATACGATAATTCGGCTCGTGTGGCTCTTGTCATTCCCGTGATACGAAGTCAGATAATTTCCTCATTGGGTCGAGCGGACCGTGTTAACACCGACCAAAAGCTCTGCCTGATGATAGAGGAGTATCAGGCCATCCTTGGGATTCCATGTCCTCGAGCATTTACCCTTGCTTTCCCGGCTTATCACTTCGGAGCCAAAGATACTATGAGAGGTTTGTGGAATTTAGACTCAGTTTCTCCTTTCTTGTCTCGCCCTCCCTCTCCAGGAGGTTTCAGAGTAGACGTGGTACTACAGTGGTGCATTAACTCGTGTCGGGATCACATTGCTTGGCCATTCATGGTTGCACTGCTCCTTATGGCCGAGTTCATTTGTGGGGTCGGTGCCATTGCTCCGTTCAGGTTACTATCCCTTATCGAGCCCTTGAGTAGATAAGTTCTGGAGTTCGGCAGGTGGCAAATGGCTAATATCACCATAAATCTGACACTCGTGGCATTTTTGGACTTCCGAGATACAATCTGCAACCATGGTAGTCCAATAATACCCCTGAAGTTGGATTTCCTTTTCCAAGGCTAAACCATTCATGTGAGGGCCGCAATCGCCAGCATGCATCCGTCGAATAATCAGTAGAGCCTTGGATTCCGTTAAGCATCGTAATAGGAGCCCAACTGAAGCGCGTTTGAAGAGATCGTCATCAACGAACCGAAATTGGACACCAGGCGACGGAGGGAAGTGCTCTCAGAATCAGTGGCGCCATCGGGGTAAAGTCCATGTCGAAGAAAAGTCCGAATATCTTGGTACCAACAGTCCGTGGGAATGGCCTCTTCGGTTTCAACCAATCGGTAATAAAAGGTTCCTTGGCGGATTGAAGGATCACAGGCTTAATGGGTTGGGATTGGGGGCCTTCCCACATGGAGGCTAAGGTTGCCAATGAATCGACCATTTGATTTTCTTCCCTCGGAACATGGCGAAAGACACATGTGCTGAACTTAGCAGAAAGAGCCCACAAAGCTTCTAGATAAGGCCGGAGAGATTCCTCTTTAATTTCCCAATCACCGGTGACATGACAAATAACCAAGCCTAAATCGCCAATAACGGATATCGCGGAAGCTTTGACTTTTCGAAGCGTCTCTAACCCAAACAAACAAGCCTCGTATTCTGCCCCATTGTTAGTCACAGGAAACTCTAACCTCTTGGATAAAGGGATGACCTCATTGTGTGGAGTAACCAAGACAACACCCAAGCCAGCTCCCTTACGATTCATAGCACCGTCGAAAAACATTATCCATTCTTGGGGTTCCTCATTGATCACTGCTAGTTGCTCATTGGGGAAATCCAAGTTCTCAACATAGTTGGATTCTAGGGCTTGATTGGCCAGAAATTCAGCAACTGTCCGGCCTTTGATGACCTTCTTGGTGATGTATTTGATATCGAATTCGGATAATAGTAACAGCCACCAGGATAATTTACCTGCCAATGAGGGAGATTGACATAAGTACTTCATAGGGTCGATTTTGGCCACTGCTTCGATTCAGTAAGACTGGAAGTAATGGCAAAGTTTCTTGGTTAACCATACCATAGTCGTACAAGTATTCTCCACAATTGTATAGCGGGTCTCGTAGTCTAAGAGCTTCTTGCTCAGATAATAGACTGCATGCTCGCTCTTGTCATCATGTTCCTATACGAGCATCGCCCCTACAGATGATTCTTCAATTGCCAGATACAGTATGAGGAGTTGACCGGGGACTGGGGGTTTCAGAACCGGGGGATTTAGCAGATACTGTTTGATTCTATGAAAAACTATCTGGCACTGTTCATTCCAGACCACTGGCTGTTGCTTTCACAAAAGTTTGAAGATAGGCTCGCAAATGGTAGTGAGCATAGTAATGAATCTGCTGACATATTGGAGAGACCTGAGAAAAGATCTAACCATCTTCTTTGTTCTTATTATCGACATATCCCGGATGGCCTTGCTTTTATCTGGGTCCATTTCAATCCCCCTCGAACTAACAATATGTCCCAAGAGCTTGCTTGACGTGACCCCAAATACGCACTTCTTCGGGTTGAGGCAGAGATTGTACTTCTCTATCCTAGTGAGAAACCAGTCCAAAATGGACGGGTGCTCTTCCCTATTATTGGATTTGACAAGCATATCATCCACATAGACTTCGACTTCTTTGTGGATCAAGTCATGCAATAGAGTTGTGGCCGCTCTCTGATAAGTTTCCCCCAGGTTTTTCAACCCAAAAGACATGACCTTATAGCAATAGACCTCCCATTCTGTAATGAAAGTTGTTTTGATCTTATTGGTGATGGCCATGAGGATTTGGTTATAGCCCGAGAACCCATCCATGAATGAATATATTGCTGCCCTAGCGGCACTGTCGACCAAGACGTTGATATGAGGTAACGGGAAGTCATCCTTCGGGGAAGCCTTGTTCAAATCTCGAAAATCAATGCAGACCCTTACTCTACCATCCTTCTTCGCAACAGGAACAACATTTGCCAACCAAGTAGAATATTCAACTACTTCTAAGAACTTTGCCTTGATCTGCTTAGCAATTTCTTTCTTCACTTTTTCAGCCCACTCAGGATGAAGTCTTCGCATTTTCTGCTTAACAGGTCAAACCTTGGGATCAGTTAGAATTCGATGTTCCACCATGTGTCGATCAACTCCCGGCATATCATCAGTTGGAAGACTTTGACTAATTCTCTCTCTTGTTCAGTGGATAAGTTATTGGAAATAAATATAACTTGTGGGTTTTCCTTTGTCTTTAGATTTATCTTTTTTAACTCAGTATCTTGTATATTAAAAATGCTGGATGAATGCTGAAATGGACATGCATGATCATTATCAGAAACATCACCCAAATAAGCAAAATTATTCATTTTATTGAAACTATCAAATACAGGATTGTTCATGTCAAAAATATTAGAGATAGAAATGAAAGACCCATCCTCATCTTCCACAATTGGAAGGTCTTCGTTAGGAACCTCTTATTTTGACTTCTCAGATTCAGTACTACTTTCTTTTTCCATCTTGTCTTTTCCTTTCATCAGCTTGATCATTTCTGCAATCAACTGATTGATTTGTTTCTCAGAGTCTGGACCGGTGATCTCCTCTATTTGGGTTTTGACAACCTCCAACAGTGCATTAATAGGCTTTTCTTTCATTGTATCTTTCTGTACATCAGCAACAACCTGCTGTTCAAGGATAGGTTCGACTGATTCCTCCTCGTGCCTGATCATGTCAACATTTGGTCCTTGGCCATATTTGGTGAAGTCCACAACATCAGAAAATATCTCAAATCCCGGCATCGTTCTTTCATTGTGCTCAAACACCTCGGGAGTCCCATCATAAGGCTTTTCATCAGGGTGCTTAAAGATGCCAACCATGTTCAAACCCTCAGCCCTTGGTGCCTGGCTGGTACTTTCCTTATATCCTAAGCCAGTTGGTTTCCACTTACCAGCTTTGATGTCAAAGATAGCCATTCCTTGCCCTTGTGCCCTTAGGCCTGTGCCAAGCTTGTGATATCTCCTCATGTATTCCTTTACCCATGAAGACCAATAACCTTCCAGTTCTTACTCATTGTTTGACAATGTTGCTATTGAAAATCCAGTCATGTGATGACTGCTAGTTTGTAGGGCAGCAACTGTCTACTCTTCATCCGCCTCAAGGGTGACAATCTTCCCTTTGAACAAAATTTTAACCTTTTGATGAAGAGTGGATGAGACTCCTCCTAAATCATGAAACCATGGTCATCCAAGGAGTAGTGAGAAAATAGCGGGTATGTCAATAACTATGAATGTAACAACAAAAGAGATCTCACCAATTGTTACTTCAGCTTCAAATGTCCCAATTACCGTTATTTTCGAGTCATCATAGGCCTTGATTACTGTTGTAGACCTCTTCAATGCATCCTCGTTTATCCCGAGAACTAGAAGAACTTGCTTTGGGCAGACATTTAGTGCTGAACCATCATCAACCATTACACAGGGCATCACCTTCCCAAATACTTGCACCTTCAGATATAGCGCTTTATTGTGGTATAAACATTCATTGGGCAAGTCGTTAACTGAGAATGTAATCTCCGGGATAGTAACTTTGTCAGCATTGCCGATCAAGGCACACATCTCAGTTGGGGAAGCCAAAGATAAAGTTTCCATCTCCATAAGTTTCTTTGCTATGGCCAGTCTGTGATTCTGTGAGGTAAGCAACAGATCCCATATGCTCATCTTTGTCAGTGTAACCTTCAACTGATCAATCAACGGCTTTTCAACCCCTTCTGTTACAGCGGGAACTGGAGCTGTATTTCTAGCCACGGGTGGTTCAACTGCCCCTGTGACTATACTTTCTCTGGTAATCGGGCAGATAGCATTTGTATGAAATACCTCTTTTTATGAGGAGGGGGGCTGCGGCTACCAGAGCTGATGCTGTGAGAACGAAAAGATGAAGAGAACAAACTAGAGCGAGAACGGGGGGATGCGGACCAAGAACGAGAGCTAGACCTAGAATCAGAATAGGAGTATGAGCGTGACCTAAACCGGAAGGATGATCCAGAACCAGAATAAGGTGAGCGGCGGCCTTTTTTCGACTTCGCCATTGTTGTGAAGCAAGAAAACTGAAACAAAACCCTAGAAAAATCCCCAAACATAAAGTGTGGGTTTCGATTTTGAAAATTACAGCCAAGAATCGAACGAAGAAGAAGAGAGAACACGGTGAATTAGGGATTTGGAAATTAGGGATTCAAAAAACCGTGATAGAAGAAGAGAAGGAAGAGGAGAGAGATGAATTGCTATTTACATGTGAATAATTAATTATTATTTAATTTCTAAACTGTCCCAGATTCCGTCAAATAATCAGCGGTAGAATTATCCCGCCGTTTATTTTTATTGTGCATAAGTGTTGCCGAAAGTGATTTTTTATGCTTTCTTCGTTATTGCAACATGATTTCACACTTGTTGATATGTGTTGCGAAAAATCAATTTTTTCTTAAAATTTGCAACACTTTTATACAACACCAACAAATTTCCTTGCAATACATCATCTTTGGGGTAGTGATGTCTTTTCACCATCATGTAATCTTCCATATGCGGCTAAGGTATCTGCGACTCTATTTCCTTCTCTGAAGATATGTGTGACAATCAAGTTCATACTATAGTTCTTTGCAAGATAATCGATCCATGCTAGCCGAATACACCACGAGATGTCCATCACTCTGTTTCTGAGAAGAAGCACTACATAAGTAGAATCACTCTCAAGCCATAAAGCCAAGTTTATTGCAAAGATGGCTGCTCTTATTTCGGCAATGAAAGGGTAAGTTATACCCATGTAAATTGCGAAACACTCTAAACAATCACCATTACTATCTCGGAAAATACCACCACCACCCGAAGCCCTCGACGAACCCTCAAATGAAGCATAGGTATTGACTTTAACCCAGATATAGACGGTTTTGACCAGCTGACCGGGACTATTTTAGGCGCCCTACTAAACCTCGATTTGAGTGAAAGTGTTTTTAGAATTCCTTGCTCAATCACCGAGTTCCAAACGTTCTCGAACTCAAACTTATCTACCCTTCTCAAGGTAGCCCATAATAGCTGCAAAGTGTGATGAATATTAGGCTTGACATCCTCGAAAATGTTACTGTTTCTTGCTCTCCGTATGAGCCAAAAAAAGGCTCACATAGGTCATAACCCAGAGATAATGAATTTGGGAGCTGAATTTTAGTTTTTAATTAGAGATATAAGATAAACAATTATAGTCTCCTTCAACTTTAACTAAATAAAATAACAGCTCTCCATGCATTAAAAACCTAATTTATCTCTGAAATGTACTTTACTTTTATTAGTTAGCACGTCATTCTTTTATTAAAAAAATTTAAAATTATTGTGATAAATATTAGTTTAAGCTTAAATTCTTCGATATGATAAACGAACTTTAACATTAATAAAATAATGGTAATGAGAATCCATTTGTAATCGGCACTTTGTAAACTCTTCAACCTTATCTCAAGGTTTATTTAATATAATGTTTTTCTCCTGGATTAGTTGTTTTGGGGTCTAAATCACTAACATATTTGGGTGTTTAGTTCCTCTAAACCTCTACCTCAGTTACTTATAAAAAATATAATGGTGAGAAGTTATACAATGGTCCTGGATCAATGATGTGGATTTTGACCCCAAAATTGTGATTTTGACATGTGTATCAGTGGAATCCAAATAATTAAAACTAAACACATGTCAAAATCTTAATGTTGAGATCAAAATCTACATCATTGATCCATTACAATTTATATATGCTCAATACTAATACATTAATTTCAAAACTTAACATTAAATTACGAAACTTATAATAGTTATTGTTTTCCTAAAAAAAACTTTCAAACCCTTCTAAAATTGGTAAAATATCATCTACAATATTTTATGTTCCACTAATGCCCTTGTTGACTTCTTCGAGCTTCTCATTATATGCTGCAATTTTTAAAGAATTGCCACAGCTACAAACACCACCAACGAATCATAATTCTCTAAACAAATTATATGAGGTTTGAGGTATTTGGATAGGATCAGGATTCTCTAAATTTGCAAGAATCCCAATCCGATTAAAATACTTCCAGCATCAAACTTTAGGGAATCCTGATCTTATTGAAATACTTTCAAACTCAAACCTAACCAGTTTTCATTTGATTCAGAGCCGTGAAAAATAAACAGCTTCGCAGATTTCGTCTGCAATCGCTTTGAAAATGATGGATGATTTGCCTGAGGATATTATGGTGAAAATCCTTTGCAAGCTCCCAGTGAAGGAAGTGATTCGAGTTACATCACTTCAGAGATCATTCTACTCTCTTGTCCATTCCAAATTCTTTAATCACTCCTACAATAAAGAAGCCCTAATCAATGGCGCCAATCCTCCATTAATCTTCTTCCAATTCCTTGACTACAATGATCTAGTGAATTACTCTTTGCGTTCTTACAATGAATCCATACCTCTCCATTATCCGTCGGGCACCAACTACTTGTACTTTCCTCAGGTTGGTTGCTGCAATAGTTTGGTATGCCTTTGCGATTATAAAGGTAAACAACTCATCCTTTGGAATCCATACATTCAGAAAACCCTAATTCTCCCCAAATCCAATTATGATATTGAGCGAGATTGTTTTTTTGGCATGGGATTTGTTAATGAGACCTCAGATTTCAAGGTTTTAATGATTAATAAAAAACATCAGGCTGAACTTTATTCTCTCCATCTCAATTGTTGGAAGGTTATTACTGGCACTCCTGTAGACATTCATAGTTGCAGAACACATAATCCAGTTTGTGTACAGAGTTCCTTGTATTGGTTGTGTAAAAAATTTAATCCCTTCAAGAATGCTGTGAGTGTATTTGACTTCAAATCTGAAGTGTTTGGTGAAATTAGTTTACCAGATGAATTGGAATCTCTAAGAACAGCGTGCAATTTGCAGTTAAGGGCGCATAGAGTGTCGTTGATTGCAGTTGGCGATGGTCATGACATTTCGGAAGCTCGAGGTAGTGATAATGACATTTCTTATATACAGATTATGGATGTGAATGAGAAGAGATGGAATAAGCATTATGTTATTGGCTCACCTTGGCGTGCTCTGAAAGGAGAAGAGATAGTACGAGGCAGATATGGGACGGTTTCTGTACCTCGAGATGGAAGCTATAATATTTATTTCAGTTCCGGTTATATTGCGCGCGTTTCGGTTTGTAACTATGTGAGCAACTTAGCATTACTTGATGGATAAGGGGATTCTTCAAGACTAGCTAAGAGAAGAAAATGTGCAGAATAGTTGAAGTCATCTCAATAGGTGAAATTTCTAACATTTTTACCTTTTGAATTTTTTTTTATTTATTTTGCAGTTATAGTAAAATATAATAGACCGCATTGGTTTTATTGGTTAGTAAATTTTATACATTGTTTTGACTTCTTGGAATTATTGAGATTATAATAACCAGTTAGAAAACACTATTGCCTTAATTTTTTTTTTTTATCGAAGCATTGAGAATATTTTGCTAATTGTATTAAGTGTCGTAATATCTAAGAAATAATTCGAAGCTATATATAGTTTTCAATGAGATTTAACATTGAATTTCATATATTATTTTATAGGAAAATTCTACGATACATTACGAGGTATTTGTAATGTATTGTAATTTGAGTAAAAGTCAATCATATCCTTTGGTAATAACAAATTAATTAGCAACCTATTTTTGTCTTTTCCGTTGTAAAAGTGTATACGGTCACCATCCGATTTATTTGCCCACTAAATAATTTAAGAACAATATATAGTGATTTGTTGTTTTATTGAAGTTAAATCACTACATCATATATTGGCTCTGCCAACAAAAAAGTAAAGTGTTGGTCCTTAAATGGTATGAATTTGAGAAAAAATTTGACCTATGCCAACACTTAGTTGTAATTGTTGAGAAAAGCATACCTATACTAACATATTTCGTAATATATGAAAAATGTTGATAAAAAATGAAAAAAATCATAGAAATGAAGAGCGGGAACTTAAGTCGGCCAAATTATTTTTTTTACGAAAGTAAAGCGCCCAAATCTCAATACATGAAAAAATAATTAAAACAATTCACTCGTCCATCCATAGTTTCTCTCTCGCTATCCCTCTTCCATTCTTTATCCCTCTTCGTTATCTATCCCTAATTTCATCAACTCGATCTCTCAACTCCTCACCTCAACTCCTGACCTGCCGATTTCATCACCTTAACTCCTCATCTTCTTACCTATTTCACCGTCTCACTTAATTTCTTCACCCACTCATTCACTCGTCTTCCCGGTTTTAGAGGATTTCACCCACTCATTCACTCGTCAACAGAACATATTTTTCTCTCCCGATCCTCACTTGCGGCTGTTGTTTGATTTGTTC
>CAOJBI010124948.1:0-10777 GCA_948277035.1 Euphorbia corollata
TCGATTTAAACAAATGTTAATTCATTCACACATGCATCTTTTCCCCAGCTGTTTCGTGAACATCAAATTATCGACTTTCGAAATTTATGTACACGAGGGGCAAACTGTTAGCACGGTCCGTCCATACCCAATGAGGACAAATTACCGATTTCATTTCCAAGGTTTCGAGAGCCAAAACGGAGCCGAATTGTGCGCAGAAATCGAATTTTCGTAAAATCACTATTCACGGGGCACCGAACTACTGAAACACTATTTGAAAACACCGAAAAATTCCGGTCCGGACCAAGTTCGGAGTCGACCAATTTGGGCCAAATCAGAGCTCAGAAAGTTGGATCGAAATCAGTCGAAAAGACTCGGAAAAACGCGACGTAGGCGCGACGCAAGCGTGATGCAGCCGCACGTGTCATGCACTGCATCAAAGCGATGCAGCATCCCACTTTGGAACTGGCCGTTCGGCCAGTTACTGCCTAATCAGTAACTGACCGATCGGCCAGTTACTGATCTGGTGGGCTATAAATAGCCCACCAGGTTGCAAAGAAGGGGACGGATTTTTTTTAATTAAAAATAAACAAAATGTTTTCTAAGCTTAATCCGTCGATTTCTACTCGTTTTTAACTTAGTTTTCAATAGGACTTAAGTTTTTAAACTCGGGTTTGAGTTTTAAATCAAGTTACTCTTTTGGTTACAAGCTTTCGGGTTAATTTTCGTTTGAGGTTTTAATTTATAATTCACCATAAATTGCTAGCGGACTCGCTACGTTTCATGGTGGTTTATTTATTTATTGCAAATAAATGTAATTTGTGACAAAGCCATGTAATAATTAAAAGCCAAAATCCCCAAATCCTGGGGAAGCGCTTACTAACCACTAACATTTAATTTCCGCAACTAACCCGATGATATATACAAACTGTTGTGCAGGGAATAATTGTTGTATGTTTATTATTTTATTTTTGTGTAAAAATAAAATAAAAACCGGACATAGGAAAATTTTCTCATTTTGAAATAAATTCATGGGATATTCAATATCTAGAATCAAATTGTGAAAAGTAGCTATTTTGCCCTTGCCTAGAATCTCTCACCCCGGTATTTAAATTTATAAAAATGAATTTTTATACCATAATTTCCTGGTAGAGCTGAACCAGGTGGCGACTCTGAGTTTTTAAATGAAGTGTAAACTTCAAACCAAAATCTATGATGTTGTCTTCTCGCATAACAACCCAAGAGAAATTTTCAGTGGAAATTTATCGCAGAATATTTTTGCCACAAAATTACAAGATCGGTTTTCTACAAACCAAATGTTTTAACACATGACTGCGCGCACGATTTCAAAATCAGGCAATTAAGCTAAAATGATACGCCTTCGTGGATGGCGCCGAGCACCGTATTACCGGCCCCCGCATCCCGCGTCCCGCCCACTCACAGCCATATTTTCTAGAGTCTAACTTATCAATGAAATTAGCAATGGAAAATGGGTTTTTATAATCTACAACTTCAGAAGAATATTTAGGTTTTTGTTCTTGAGTTTCATTGCACTTTTTAGCAGACAAGGGCACACTGCCAGAGTTACCTCCATCATCACTAGATAATTTTATCCTTTTGTGTCTTTTGGAATATAAATTAAACTAATTTCAGTGACTTAAATCAACTCCACATCTGATATCAACTACATGCATAATTTCATTTTCAAGTATCTAGAAATCAAATGTTTTTTCATTTCATTCACAATGTATATGGGTAATATAAATCCTTTCACTGAACAAAATCAGTATAGCAAAGCTCAGTCAAGGTACATAGAAATGAATTAATAACAACCATTATCATAATTCACTTGAACTCCTAATGTACAGCGTATGAACTGAGGTTAGTGATAAATTAGTAACAGAATTGGAATTCTATTTGTTGCAATTTCCTTGTTTGTATAGGATTCCCACATTGTATAGATAACTCCTATTTTGTAATACTGTATCTATATATATCAATGCAATTCCTCTCTACAGCATGTATGAGAGATTTCTTCAAATCCTAGTATTCTCTTCATGGTAATCAAAGCCAATTAAGGCAAAATTGCCGTCCTTTAATTCTTTCTCCTCTAATTGTTGCTCCAGTCTCACATCGCCATGTCTGACTCCTTGAATCACGATTCTTCTTCTTCAACTCTTGCCCTTGCTTCTTCCTCGTCTGAACCAGCCACCATGGTTCTACCATCCCTCTCCCATCAGTTCTCCTTGAAATTAGATTCATCAAATTTTGTTCTCTGGAAAACTCTAGTCATCCCTATGTTAACAAGCTATGACCTAGCCAAATATATCAATGGTACTGCTACAATTCTAGCCAAGAAATTGGAAAATAATGCTCCTAATCCGGCCTATCAACTCTGGAAAAGGTAGGATCAAGAGGTCTTGAGTTGGTTGTTGAATTCGATTTCCCCTTCCCTCTTACCTCAGGTCGTCGGAGTTCAACTGGGTTAAACTTGAATCCACATATGCTTCAGGTTCATGACCACATATCAGGGATTTCAAGCAACAGCTTCATTCCGTCCGCAAAGGTGCAGAATCTATCTTTGATTATATGCACTGTGCCAAGGCCATTTCTGATCGTTTGATTTCTTTGCAATATCCTATTTCAGATGATGATTTAATTGATGCTATTATGGATGGTTTGAATGGGGCAAATAGCCCATATCGTGATTTTTGTCAAGCTTTGGAGGCTTGTATATCTATGATTACATTTGATGATTTGTTTGGTTTGTTATTGACCGAGGAATGCCAATTACGTAGAGATAACAATCCCGCTGTAGAATTGAACCATGTTACTGCTCACTATTCTCAATCCGTGGGCATGGGAGGCCGAGGTAGAGGCCATGGAAGGGGCCGTGATAAGCCTCAAGTGGAAAATTTTGCCCACCATTGGGACCGAGGACAGCAGCTCTCTTTTGGCCACTGAGGATAGCAGCCATATTTTACTAGGCCACATTCTGGTGCAGGTATTCTACCAAACCCACCAACCTATACCTTAGTTACGAAACAAGCATCTTTGGAGACCTCTACTCTAGTTTGTCACAATTGCAAGGGAATGGGTCACTACTCCAGACAATGCCCATCACCACGCCAAAATACATACTGCCACAACCCATTCCCTTCAACTCACTTTACTTCTATTCAATCACCGGATAAATCATGGATCATGGATAGTGGTGCCACACATCCCCTCACCAATGATTTGGGAAACCTTCATCTTCACTCTGAATACTCGGGTCCGGAAGAAGTTCAATTAGGTAATAATTCCAAACTTCCAATTTGTCATATTGGGTCGTCGTCAATTCCTAATACTCATTTACAATTACATAATGTCTTACATGTTCCTCATTCGAATTCAAATTTATTGTCTGTTGGTGGTGTTACTAAATCTAATGATGTTTCTATTGAGTTTTTTAATGATTTTTTATTGTGAAGGACCTAATTTCCAAACATGTACTTCTTCGATGCTAGAATAGGAATGGACTTTACACTCTGCCATCAATCTCGTTGGCTCCAGTTCGATCTCATGCAACTTCTCTCACATTATGGCATGAGAGATTTGGGCACCCTTCTTTTCCTATTGTTTCTAAAGTTCTTCCTCAAAATAATATTTATTTTTCGGATAGGTATTCTAGTCATACTTTATGTCAGGATTGTTCAGTTAGTAAGAGTCACTGTTTACCTTTTTCATTGTCTAAATCTGTTGTTTCAGGACCATTGGATTTGATTTGCTCCGACTTGTGGGTGCTTGCCCAATTCAATCTTATGGTGGATTTTCCTATTACATTTTGTTTTATGATTACTTTAGCAAATATAGTTGGGTTTATTTCATGGAACATAAATATGATGCTCTTGCTATTTTTATTCGATTTTGTCATATAGTGTGGAAAATATTTTTGGCCGTCCAATTAAATGTTTTCAAACAAATGGGGGTGGTGAGTATAAACCTATTCAAAGGTACTTGGATACTAATGGTATTCAATTTCGTTCATCATGTCCTTATACTCCAGAATAGAATGGTAATGCGGAACGCAAGCATCGTCATATTGTTGAAACAAGCTTGGCTTTACTTTATCGCATTAAGCTACCTATGAATTTTTGGTCCTTTACCTTTGATACAGTAGTTTATCTTATTAATCACATGCTTTCTATTGTTATTAATTTTGATACTCCATATCATTATTAGTTTCATGATCCTCCTGATTATTCCACGTTATGAGTCTTTGGTTGTTTGTGCTATCCTTGGTTGCGTCCTTATGCTTCTAACAAACTTGATTATCGATCTTGTCATTGTATTTTTGTTGGGTATAGTCATCTTCATAAAGGATATAGATGTTTTGATCTAGTTTGTAATAAATTCTCTGTCTCACGTCATGTGGTGTTTCATGAACAGGTTTTCCCTTATCAGGAGCTTGTGCAGCCCACACTCCATGATCTGCCATCCATCAGCCCTCCTTCAATTACCTTACACCCACAACTCGTTACTCACACACCTGAACCCATCACTCCATCCATTACACTAGTTCAAACGGACATAAACACTTATTTACCTCTACCATCCCCATCCATCACACCACTTACCCAACCCGATAACCGAATCATTCCAACCTCATCAACCCCATCCCTTGAATCTTCTACTCCTTGTGACAAACAAAAGTATCGTTCTTTAAGGCAATTGTATGTGACAACTGAGGAAATCGAACCAACCACACGTGCTACAAATCGTAAATCTGGACCACAAGCCTTACACGCTCAAATCACTTCTATAGATGCAACATGTCATTTTCAAGCAACGAAATTTGACCATTAGCGAGCTGGTATGGTTGATGAGTATTCTGCTCTTGTTCGAAATGGTACATGGGAACTTGTTCCTCCCCATTATGCCACTAATGTTATCGGTTGCAAATGGGTTTTTAAAACTAAGCTCAATACTAACGGATCGATTGAATGACATAAAGCTCGCCTTGTTGCCAAAGGTTTCCACCAACGACTAGGCATGGACTTTACTGATACCTTCATCCCAATGGTCAAACCGGTAACAATTCGCTTACTCATGTCTTTTGCCGTCACAACTCATGGTTTATTTCACATTTAGATGTTTCCAACGCATTTTTACATGGCGACCTAGATACACTAGTATTTATGACACAACCTCCTGGTTTTGTTGATCGCAATTGTCCTGATTTTGTATGCCGTTTACATAAGTCATTGTATGGTTTAAAGAAATCGCCAAGGATGTGGCATCATAAGTTAACCGAAAACACTTTAGGCCTATGGTTTTCATTGTTCTCGAGCTGATGTTTCCCTCTGCTATTTATGGACAGGGATGAGTATGATGTTTTGTTTAAGTTATGTTGACGATATTCTAATAATTGGAAATGATACGGCGGGGTCTTCTCATCTTATATCATACTTACAATCTCATTTTACTATTAAGGATCTTGGTCCGGTGAAATATTTTTTGGGCATTGAGTTTCTTAGGCACGATGATTGCTTATTTTTGCCTCAACAAAAGTATATTATAGATAAGTAACAGCGAGCAAACATAGACTTGGCCAAAATCTATCTCCACTCCGACAACAGTTGATAAAATTGATGGCTCTAATCCCGATGCATATACTCAGACGTCACTCACTACCGAAGTCTTATTGGGGGACTCCAATACTTGTTAATCACATGGCCAGATATTGCTTACTCGGTTTCGAAAGTGGCACAACATATGAACTCCCCCGCACTAGTGCATTGGCAAGCTCTTAAATGCATTTTGCGTTATCTTCATGGCACCCTTTCCTATGGCCTTCGGTATTGTAAACAACAAGGTGTTCTTCTCTATGGTTTTTCGGATTCTGATTGGGGTGGAGATCCTATTGATCGGAGATCTACCACAGGCTATAGTATATTTCATGGCATGAATTTATTTCTTGGACCTCCAAGAAGCAATGTACTGTGTCTAGGTCCTCCATGAAAGTTGAATAAACGGTTGTTGATAATACAACCTTGGAATTGGCATGGATCGAATCCCTTCTTCAAGAAATTAGGTTTTCTTTGGCAGCCGTACCAACCCTTTGGTGTGATAATTTGAGCATTACCTATCTTACCGCCAATCCAATTTTTCATTCTCACACTAAGCATTTGGAACTTGACTTTCATTTTGTTTATGAGCGGGTTTCTGCAAAGTCTCTCATTGTACGGTATCTTACAACTGAAGATCAGGTTGCAGATATTTTCAACAAACCTTTATCTCGTCATCAGTTTCAAGTCTTATGGGACAAGTTGGCTATTTTTCCACAACCCACCCAACTTGCGGGGGGGGGGGGTGATATATTAGTAACAGAATTGGAATTCTATTTGTTGTAATTTCCTTATTTGTATAGGATTCCCACATTGTATAGATAATTCCTATTTTGTAATACTGTATCTGTATATATCAATGCAATTCCTCTCTACAGCATGTATGAGAGATTTCATCAAATCCTAGTATTCTCTTCAGTTAGGTAAAAAAATGAAGTTGATGAGAAACGAGAATTACCAGATAAGCAGAAGATAATTTTGTCGAATACGGAGGCGGTGGTGGAGGAGATCGACGTCAATGTGTCAGAGAAGAAGAGCAGTGAAAGTGGAAGTCGAGATGATGGACGACTGTAGAGAGGCGGAGGTGGAGATAAAGGAGACGACTGCGCCGAATTTAGAGAGGCGGAGGTGGAGGCTGTGTGTAGGTCACATCGAAGAAAAACTATATCGCAGAGGAGATCGATATATCTATGTATATCTATGGAGGTTTTCTTCTTTAGTACAATTTAGGCACAGTATGCTTTAGTATGGCCAAGAGCACCGCGCCGGAGAATGAGAAGGCCAAAATAGTGACGCGACGAAGTTCATTAGAGTGATTGGCGAAGTGTGTGCCATTTTTTGCTCTAGATATGGTAGCAGAGATCGAACAAGCTAATTAAGATCACAAAATGGTTTCAGGGTAAAGTAGCAATCCGAACTGTTGTATATCACTAAAAGAAAAATGGGAAATAACGACGATAAAATTTGTCGCTAAAATAAATTTTAAGTCGACTTAGCAATGGAAATACAAGCTAGCATCGACATAGTGACGGAAACACAGTTGATGTTATAACGCTCGACGGTAAATCACTAACGACGACATTTTATAATATCATCGCAATCAACAACATTCTCGTTGCTAAAACGTTATTTATTTATCATTTTCGAAGCTAATTGAAGACAACAATGACGTCGCTAAGTCGACGTTATAAGTATCATCGCTAAGTCAATGCTATAAGTTTCGTCGCTAAGTCGACGCTATAGTTGTCACCGCTAAATCGACGCTATAATTGTCATCGCTAAATCGACGCTATAATTATCGTCGCTAAATCGACGCTATAATTGCCGTTACTAAATCGACGCTATAATTATCATCGAAAAGTCGACGCTAAAGTTCACATATTTACAGCCACAATTCCATTTATTGTAGCTAATTTTTCAGCATTCCATTTGGATTGAAGGGAGCTATGCACTTAAAACCAGAAGTATAAACAATTCAATAAACCCCAAGTATCCAGACTAGTTACAATAGAAAGTACAAATGCATTTCGAAATAACACGAGTTATCCAGGATGTTGAATCATTGTAATGAGTAATAACTAATTAGTAAGCATGTGTTTTTAGAGTTGTAGGCTTTATGTTTATTACTACTACTAACCCAATCAATGCTACTCTTTTCTCCATCAAGAAGATCAATCTTTTTGTTATTGCTTTGCACGATAAAAAAATAAACAAGTCGATCAGCATCTCCGTCCAAACTTGCACATCTGAAGAACTAGAAACATTCATAAAGTTAGCTCTCTTTTGTCCAATCACTATCATAGTCCATACAGTACAACTAGCACCCACACAAGTTTAGATGTCAAAGGAAACATTATCAATAGTCATATTAGCCGATCTACAAAAACTAATAATTGACAGAATCCTAGTTCAGAATAAGGGCTCTGAATGAAATTTAATCTCCACATTAGCCTTAATAAAAAAACTGAACAAACCCTACCGGAAAAAAAAAACATTCATAATCCCTGAAGCAGTGAAGGTTGTGCCTATTATGACTTCTAAACTATACTTTTGACATATTTGTAATCACTAACATTATTCCTACATCCTTAGAACCAAATCCTTTCGGAACAACCTTGCACATCTGCAGTTTCTCATGCTAAAAGATTGAATTATAATAATGATTGATGTATTGGCTAAAGATTATTATTTTCAATTGGCATTAATAATGGCTACTAAATGCAGATTGTTGTAGGTATCCTAATAGCAAATTTGAAAAAAAGGGTAGAGTGGACTTTTAATACATATCTTCATAATGGAATAGTAAAAAAAGACGTCTATCTCTTTCCAAATTAGGTGCTCAATATTTTAATGGTTACCTAGACTATATTAGAGAAATGACAAAAGAAACGATTGAAGGCACCATTCGTACTCCATAGCACATCAATTGAGTGTAGCTAGATTAATGAACCTCTCAATGTAGAGGTGGAAAATTATCTGTTCAATACCTTCAATCTTCAATATATACATATATCCACACATATTTCAAAATATCAATATGGTTGAACCAACCAGTTGGATTAGTCAGTTCAATTGATCATTGACTGGCTCTTGAACAACATAGCCTACTTCATGCAATAAGATTTATCCATATTTTGGAGTAACAACAACACTTTAAATATTAATCCAATAATGGTTAAAACTAAACTTGTAACATCCCGAAATTTTAAATTTTCGGTATTGATATAATTTTTTATACGGGATTAATATATGAGGAAAAAGTAAAAGAATCATACGGATAAATAATATTTAGACTGTAAATATATTAATTTGAGGATATTTGATTTAAGTGATGTTAATCATAAATACATGTTTATATTTATCGGTTCGGGTGATACAAGGGTGGAATTAAATTTTTAATTAGTTATCTTTAAAATTTTAATTAGTTATCCATAGCACATCCTATATACTTGCTTATCCAACCAAGCGAGATATTGCACAACAGCAGAACCATCGCGAATATGAGCCTTTTTTAAGCCATTCAATTCAACCGGGTTCTAAAATAATAAAACATTCCATCATTTTAAAAAATAGCAAAAAACCGACCTCTCGTGAGTGGCTGAGATCAGTTGCAACCAATGCAAATCATGTATACAAATTAATACACTATGTTCCACTTATTGCAAAATTGAACTATTCCCGAGATGAACTAGAACCTTATTGCAACTTGACTAAGCCAATACCCTACGTACTCGTTTGGTTGGCGGAATGGCTATTCCTTGGAATAGGAGAAAATTGAATGGAAAAATGTAGAGTATTGCATAGAATCCTTAAAACGGATGGAATAGCTATTCCTAACTATCATACATATTTCATGGAATAGCTATTCCTTACCGAGAGGAGGAATAGATATTCCATGACATGTATGATAGCTAGGAATAGCTATTCAATCCGTTTTAAGGATTCTATACAAATGCTCTACCAATTATAATCTTTTTATATTTGTTTATCTCCTATTCCGCGGAATAGCCATTCCGCCAACCAAACGAGCCCTACATAGAATTGTTAACAAGTTTATAGAAAAAATAAATAAAAAGAAATTTACAAATACCATATTGTTGTGTCCTTTGTGATTGTTCTTGATTTTTCAACATAATTAAGCAAAAATTAACTTTCTGCTAATTTCAATAATAAATTGAACAAGATTCTCCATTACACCAATAAAAGACTACAAAAAAATATACCTTACTAGAGATTTTCCTTTGTTCCACATAGAGGAATGCTGAGTTTGATGTCACCACGGTAAAAGA
This sequence comes from Euphorbia corollata, assembly GCA_948277035.1. Lineage (NCBI taxonomy): Eukaryota > Viridiplantae > Streptophyta > Magnoliopsida > Malpighiales > Euphorbiaceae > Euphorbia > Euphorbia corollata. The sequence goes on from CAOJBI010124948.1 coordinate 9,878, forward strand.
ATAAACAACAGGACAATAGGATACATCACTTCCACCAATATTGTACAACCAGGAAACTTGGATAGAAGAAAATAATTCACAAAATTGATACATCATAATAAAAAACAAAGTAGAAAAAGAATGCCAACAATACATTTAAAAGTGACAGGATTCACCTCATCTAGTGTTGTAATGATCATGCCACCAGCATTTTGATGTTTGAACCTTTCCCTAAGATTTTTCAACTTGTCTGCAACTGATCGACCTGTAAATTCTAACAGATGCACAACAACTGGATTTGATTTTGCTGGTGGTCGGTTTCTCCAGACCTCAAGTCAGAAAAACTATTTTATGCATATGCTTATAAAGTCTTGACTTTTCACAAGTGAGAAAGGTGATTAAGAAACCTCACAAGTTTGAGACAAATATATATATGCAAAGTTTCTCTATCTATTATATTATGTTAAGCTATGTGTTTCGAAGCAATCCTTAATACCTGAATGGCAGGATTTAAGGTCAGCAAAAGAGAAATGCCGAGGCCATCAAATGAATCACTCCAAGTGCCTTCTGTTAATGTCTGCTAGTCCTTTGGACTTGTCGAAAGCATTAGTCTGCATCCTTGAAGAAGCTGTATCTAGAGGCTACAGAGAAGTGTAACACAAAATGTAAACTTCAACATTAACAATTGGGAATACTGAGATCAAAATGAAAGTCATAAAAACAAACCAAAAACAATAACATCAGCACATCAAAGATATTCCACAGTAACAGCAAATTAAAGATGAACTGGTATATATTATAACCAAAATAGAAAGAATAATACAAGAAAAGAGGCACTCAAATGAGTAATCTCTTCCCATGGATCTCTCCCTCTCTCTCTGTCATAAACTAAGAGCCAAGAAACATATAATTATCCTTCCA
>CAOJBI010125059.1:0-19174 GCA_948277035.1 Euphorbia corollata
TTTTTTTTATTTATTTCAAGATTTTCATTTTTCTAATAATTAATATTCAACTCCAATTTTAGGGTTTGCATTTTATTAAAAATCCATTGCATTTTATATTGAAATGGATTGGGGCTATGTACGATGTACGGAACTGGAAACAATAGGAAAGAGGGGCTAAATTTTATTTTGTTTACGTCTCCTGCTGTTGTAAAACTAACGCCAAAAAACAAAAGTATAGACAAAAAAATTTGGATAAAAACAGTGTACAACTTATATACATATATGCAATGCATATATTGCATGTTTATTGGAAGCTAGTTTTGAGTGAATTTGATTGGGCCTACACACGTGATATAGATGAACTCACTCACGTGAAGTGATCTACTCACTCACTTTGCTATTTTCCGCATAAGCAAACATAAAGTCGGTTTTCTATAGCGGCCAAATGAACGAGTGTGATTCATATCAAAGGACTCTTACAAGCGGACATGTCTTTGCCTATATATTCCTAACTAACTTCGATTCTTTCTTTCATTGTTATATCGTTGGATTCTTTCTTTCATTGTTATATCGTTGGCAGCAACTGTCCACTTGATTTACCAGGTTATTCCGTACTTAACTTATTCAGTTTATATCATTTCAATTTTAGTTTATTCAATATAGTTATAAATTATGTTGAATATCGGCTTCTTGGTTTTCATCTAATCTTAAATTAACACATTATTACTTTTATCTTTTTCCTTCTTTTAATTTATTTTTTGTTCTTATGATAACATATTATTGTCTAGTTTATTATGAATCACCTGTTTGGTAAAGCTTTCATAGATGTGTTATTCTGTTGTCTAACATTTGTTGATCACTGAATTTTTTCGTCTCTATTTTATCACTTAATTGTCATTTTAAAAAATAATAAATGATGCTAATAAACAAGAGTTACTTTCAAATTTCACATTTGTTTTTAAAAATCGAATTAACATAGTAATAGTTTAAAATTTCCAAGAAATTAATATTAGAAGTTTTATTTAGTTTATTTCATTAGCTATATTAATCTATTAAAAGTGTTATTTTTTTAAGCCATTGCTTAATTAGTGATTAATACAAATAAAAGCTCAGGGAAATTAAATGTTTACTATAATAGTCTTTGAAGTACTCGTTGCTAAGGCTTTTATACTTATTTCAAGGGTAAAATTAAGCTAAAGGCAGAGTTAAAAATATGAAGTCGATGCGATGCCAGTTTGATCCTCCATTGGAAGAGCAGTTTGGCGTACTTTCGGGTATTTCGAGCGAGCCAGCTAATGATGAAAAGCTTATGATGGGTGAAGAATGTAAGCTACCTCTCATTGATATGAACTCCTTATTAACAAGGCAACATTCCGTGAAAGGAATTTGTGAAGCTGCAAGTGAATTCGGTTTCTTTCAACTTAAAAATCATGGGATTCCGCAACAAGTTTTGGAGACTATGCTACTTCAACAAAAGAAATTATTTTATGAGCCATTTAACAAGAAATGTGAAGCCGGTTTTTTGAATTTCTCACCAAATAGTTACCGTTGGGGAAATCCTAAAGCCACTTGTCTGAACCAACTTTCTTGGTCAGAAGCTTTCCACATACCCTTTTCGGGTGTATCAACGATTCACCGCTATAATAGCCTCGGGTAACAATTTACGTTTAAAACAAGGCCTAATACATGTTTTGCCCCTTTAACTTGGCACAATTTCACTTTTGATGCCCTCAACTTTGAAAAGTCTCCGCTAATCCCTCAAACTTAGCAAAAACGCACCCGACAGCCCCCCTCCCCCCTTCATGCCACGTGTCACATTCTGGTTGGATAAAAAATCTGACATATTTGAAAAGTCAAACCAACCAAAAGGTGACATGTGGCACGAGAGGGGGGGGCTGTTGGGTGCGTTTTTGCTAAGTTTGGGGGGTTAACGGAGACTTTTCAAAGTTGAGGGCGGTAAAAGTGAAAAGTTGTCAAGTTAAGGGGGCAAAACATGTATTTGACCTTAAAACAATAATCATGCATGCTCTAAATTTGGCTTCAAAACTAAATTATCCTGTGATTTAAAAAAACATCATGTTATACTGTATAGCAAATATGTTTAAATAGAATTATGTATTGCATATTTTATTAATGAAGTTATCCTTAAGTAAAAAAAAAAGTAGTGTATTAAGTGCTTTATTACTTCCTTCAAGGCAGCCAAAATACTGAATATTTTAGTAGAATTTGTTATTTTAACCATACATGTTTATAGGTTGGGCTTGGTCGGGCTTTTAACTAAAAACACGAATCCAAACCAAGGTCAAGTCCATATTTTAGAACTTTAAGTTCAGGCCAGACTCAAGCTGAGCTTTCGAGGTTATTTCCAAGCCCATATTTTTTATTTTAAATTTTTATTATACTAAATAAAAAAATAAAATATACGTGTCGAATTTTTTCATTTAATCACATTATCTAGTTAAAGTCTTAAATGTTTAAGTTAGTTTATGATAACTAAATATAAAACTTTAATACGAATATATAAATATCTTAAATATTTATTAAATTTAACATTAAAAATATAATGAATAATATTATTTTTCGTCGAACGGTTTTAGGTATTTACATAAAGACCAAGTCCAATCTATAAATTTTGGATTTTAACGGACTCGAATAAAAAATATGAGAGTCCCCAATCCATAAGATCATGTTTGAGCTGGGTTCACCGGAACCTATCCATGAACATGTCTAGTTTTAAAGTAGTAATAAATATTAAAAAAATAAAATTTAACAAATCCAATTAATTCCTGATTAGATTTTTAGGGGCTCAGCCGCCTCGCTGACTAGCTAGCTAGCGTCCAGACATTTTTGCTACACCAAGAATGAAACATCACTCCACGAACCCGTGCTTCGCTTTATCCTTCCCTTTCCTTGATATCACAGGCAAATTTCTTTGGTTTACGATCCCGCTAACCCTTTTCAACTAGTCTTGAACAAAAGATAAATCAATCTCTTTTTTCCCTAGAAACCATCCATTTCCGAAATTATAATTAGATCAATAAAATATTTCATGAATTACCTAATTATGTGTATGGTTTAACTATAACCTTTTTCTGATTTTTCAGTTATTTATTATTTGGATGAGTTTGAATTTAAACCCGATTCCTCAAGAATAACTTTTCGCTGCTTTTATAAAACTATCTAATGTGTGTGTTTGTGTAGCCTTTGTTCAAAAATAAATTAGTGACACATTTTTCAGATCAACCATTCAAGCATTTGGAGAAATTTCAGCCACATTGGCCGAAGATTTGGCAGAAATTTTAACTGGAAATTTGGGTATCGCATCGACTTTCTTTAAAGAAAATTGTAGTCCAATTGACAGTTACGTGCGGATGAATAGATATCCGATGTGCGATAGCCCAATCTCTTCACAGATATATGGGTTAGTGCCCCACACAGATTCTGATTTGCTTACAATTCTATATCAAGACCAAGTCGGGGGTTTGGAGTTGAAGAGAGACGGGAAATGGGTGAGCATTCGGCCTAATCCAGAAGCTGTTATAGTTAACATTGGTGACTTATTGCAAGCAATGAGCAACGATGTGTACAGAAGTATAGAACATAGAGTGGTTGTCCCCAAAAATTCTGACAGGTTTTCATGTTCATATTTCTATTGCCCTGCTCCTAAGGCTAATGTTGTAATTGAGACTTGTACAAAGCCGTCATTGTACAGAAAGTTTAGCTTTCAAGAGTATAAGCAGAAAACTTTAGAGGATGTCGAGGCTACCGGCGGCAAGGTTGGCCTCTCTAGGTTTCTTTTATGATTCGTGAGGTTATTGTGTGATGGGCGTTGTTAGTATCTCTATCGATGATGAAAGACAAAGACAAAATTAGTCAAAATACACTACGCCATAGATGACCTACAGCAACAACAACAAAATATTGCTTAAAACGTTTAAAAAGTTGCATTAGAGGAATCAGCAACTCTTTTGGCAAAAAAAAAAGGGTTGGTATTTTGCTCCTTATTGAAAGTCCCTTCGGCAACACTTTGCCCTACTTTGTGCAACCCCGAAAAAGTGTTACCGAATGTTCCTTTAGCAACATTTAAATAACTATATGTAACACATTCTGAGGGTTACATCGACAACACTTTTATATTGCAAATGCAACTCTTTTATATTACGCTTTTGATATGTAATTGTAACGTTTTAGAACACATTGACAATAATTTTAAATAACACTTTGATTTTTAATTGCAACATCTTTGAACACAATAGTAACACTATAATTAAACTATTTGGTATGTAACACCTTATATTTAGTGTATTTGAAACACCTTTTAATACAGATAGCGACATTTTAATAACCGACATACACAAAATCAATATTTCAATATAATATAATAAAATTTATTACTCAATACAAAAGAATTCAAATGTATTATTTAAATAATTCTTAATTGTAATTAAACCCAAAATAGAATATATAGAAACACAAAATATTAAATAAACTAAAGTATTAGAGCCATTGTAAGTGTTTATGGAAAAATATCCAAGAGCCATTGCAGGACTCCTAGGATATGTACATTAAATGGCAAAGTAAGCTGAACTTCAGAACCTTGCATGATGGATCATAAAACAATTAACATTCATGCACCTAAGAGACACAATGCACTGATTAAAAAAAATATAAGGTGGACCATAAGACAAAAATATAATTCAAAAGAAGTGAAAGATCAAGGGAATCAATTTAGTTTTGGGACAATTATGCGAACCTAAACTCAGTTACCGTGTAAGATAAAAAAAATTAGAGACACATGTCATCTATAATAACTATCAATCCCAAACTTCGAGCTTTAAACTTAATTACTGCTAAAAGATTTCATGCAATAACTAATTCAAGATCTGTTTTCAGTAAATGCATTATCAATAAGATGATATAAAAAACTTAAAAAGTACGCAAATAAGCAATTAAGGGACATCATTTAAGCTCACAAATGATCCAATACCCAACCTCTACCTTGACATTTTCAACAAGTGAAGAAAAAATTTCCACTATATACAATTCAAATCAAAAACATAAATTTGTTGAGCTTTGGTAGTGATAACATTACGCTTGTTGGCAATTAACAAGTTATAACTTTTCATGGTGCCACTGTATACAAATTAGAGGCATCTTTATGTGAAAATAGAAATCCCAGTTCATCAATAAAAAATCTGACCTACTATACAAAACCAAGTTACTTAAAAGAACCTCAAATAGTTCTAAAACACCATAACCATCCGAAGCAAATGCAAAAAAGAAACATTATAAAATTTTAACCATCCAAATAAAGCAAACTATGTCCTTTGAAACTGAATTATCAATCCTCAATGATCTCTCTATGTAAATGCGTACATTTGTGCTTCCATATTTATAATTATACTTGGCATGGAACATTACATGCCAATGATGCATTACAACATGAACATATTATAATTTTGGTGACCCAATGTTAGCCGCGACATTGTTTTAGGTAGCCAGTTTCCTCTTTAATGCAACTGTTCTTTTTTCCCTCTTTTCAGCTTGTGCCATCTTCAATTCCTCCTGCATCTTAATAACAACAAACAGAAAATGGGAAACAAGACACAAAGATGCATGGTATTGACTTCATTATCATATTATTGAGCATAAGTTATATTAAACAAACCACATATCCTTCAAATTATATACTCATTATGAAAAGCTACTATTCCTGACTCGGTGTATAGATAGTTTATGAAAACTAAAAAACTAAATTAACAATGAACAATTATTTACGAAAACTTCAAAAGCATTGGATCCTTGATCAAATCCTAAAAAAAGTCACATTCGACACATCTTTTTGAGATATATAACAACATATCAAGCTACTTTTATAAGCATAGATAATATTAAATTAAAAAAATCAATATCACACAGAAATAGTATTTGAACAAGATGAAATGAAACATTAGAACAATGAAATTAGATTAACATTTTCATGACCTGAAACATATTTTAATCAGTTAAGCAGATATACAATGAAGAACTTACTTTTATAAAATGTTAGGGAGGGTTTCAGTCAAAGACGGTAGCAGTCATTCCTCTGAATATATTTTTTGTTAATAAGTATATGAGGAATGTAAGAACATATGAACCTGGGAAATTTTCAGGGTCACTTTATTTATACAGAACATAACCTTTGGCACCTCCTTGATCAATAAAGTATTACTTTAATTTACCATAATCAATGCTCAAGATGAAATTTTAACACAAAATATGTGTTTAAAAAAACACTTTAATCAACAAAACTAAGAAATTAGGACAGGTTTTGCAACCCAATTTTATATTAATAAACCATCTCAAAATCTGAAGTCTAATACACAAACATGTTCTCCTATATCTAAGGTTTAGAGGGAATTTCGAATCACTCAATTCCAGGAAATATACTTCAAAACATACCCATTTGAACACACCATACTTAAACAAATTATTTCCAAAAACAGATTTTGTGACTCAACTTGTAAGGCATAAAACTTTTGGGCTGAAATTGATATTTATGAAGAACAATAAAGTTTAGTGATTATGGAGCACTTGATGAAGATCATGAAAAAAGAAGAAGAAATGAAGAAAAAAGAAAATGGGATGAAGATCACGATGAGAAGGCTCTAGATGTATGTTAAAGTTTATATTTATAATGTTACATAATTACACATGAGTCCCTAATCAAATATTTGCTTTTCCATAGCATCCTCTTATTAATTTAACTCTTCTTTTTTTTTAAGAGTGTAAGAGATCAATACTTATAAATTCATAGTCTACGTAAAAATTTACAATGCCCATAAGATTATATCATGGCCATAGTGAGAAAACTAAAATACAACCAAGATTCACATTTTTTCTATTCTTATGGCCGGTGCTTCCTCATTCTAGCTTACCAACCGCATCAGCTGCAACTTTCAAGCAGCTAATTAAGCATATACTACATCATTCATATTAAAGTTAGTATTGCTAACCAACAACATATTCATTACGCAACAAGATTGTAAATACCTTATCATAACACTGGAAAACTCCAATTCCTGGAAATTTCCATCCCCATCTTGTTCAGGGTATGAAGGATATCGAAGCTTGCTTATGAGGCTCATTCCAGTTTGAATTTCCTGCATTTTCACAAATTTTACAGTGTTAAAGGCAACAACTTTCTTCAATCCAAAGCATTCATATTCTTAAAGATGCACATATATATGTATAATATATGGATTGTATTGTATTGAGGAATTACCACAATGGTAGTGCCAAGAAGGTGTTTGAAGTTATCTCTAAAAGCTTACATGAAGTCAAAGTAACACTGCACTAGACTCCGCCTTTAAGAATAGGAAAGGTATCACGGCCTAGAGAGAGATATTTATAATTTCTTCTGCCCCATTTATCTATATAAACAAGATCTAGATATTTCTCTATTTCCTCTACAACCCACTCCGGTAACGGAATACTGCACCCAATCAATCAATTGTCACTCATAGATTAACCAAATTTCATCCCCCATCTCAAACATCATCAATGCCACTATTGAACCAATTAAAATTCTTAGCCAAAATCGATTGTCATACATCCATTTTGTATGAGTATCGATGAGTCCTAATGAAGAAAAAGTCCTAATGAAGAAAAACTACATTTTTTTAAACATAGATTGTATAATATATAGTATATACTAATGAGTAGCTTGTCTTTTTCTTATACGATGTCTTCAGGTTTCTTGCATATAAAATGGAAAAAGAAAACCATTAATTATGTCATTATGATTGTTTATTTGTTTAATACTTCCTTGAAATCATGTCACTTAATCTTGGGTTTACTTGTATGCTCCTCTATTTTGAAGCTTTCTAATTTTGTTTTCTCTGTGCCAAATGACAGGCCGTGAGACATTATATCTGCTAACATATGTTGACTACTACTTTGAAATGCCTTTTTTGCACCTTCCACATGTAAACTCATGAATTTTCTAGGCTTTCGTTTATGGTCCTTTGGTATTTATATAATTGTGTTGGTTCATGTCAACTCTCTCTCTCTCTCTCTCTCTCTCTATATATATATATATATATATATATATATATATATATATATATATATATATATATATATCACTTTGCACAATCAGACTATGCTCACATTCTCTTTGATTTTAGTTTTTGAATACTATGAGAAGTCACATATCCTTTTCATATCAAGTTCAATGGTATCTAAGTATTTTAGTTTGTCACTTAGAAATCTTACTAATCCTAGTATCTATAAAATCACATTCTAGAAATTATAATTGCAAGTTAATCTTTCATCATCATAGAGACATATGATGTAAAGTTGTAAAAATTATAATTTCATGCATCAGTAGAGTTATTACAAACTTGTGAAAATCCAAAACATATTGGATTAGCCTAACTCATATCATAAAAAGAAGAGAAAACGATGTGTATATGACGATATTGAAATACAGTAGCAGTTGTGTGGCAACACCCCTGAAGTTTGAGAGATATTGAACCATGGAACCCTTTACCTCTTCACATAACATTATTGTCTAACTAAACAAATGTCCTTATGTTCACATGTCATGTGTTATAAAGAACCTATTATTGTAACATTAGACTAATAAAAACCAAAATTGAATAATTTGGTGAAACTAGAGCAAGCCAACTATATATGGCTTGAACTTTAGTAGCAATAAATCAATTTGGGAGGAATTAAGTGACAATATCAGAAAATGCATGCATTGAATGAGTATATGGCAATCTAAAATTGAATATCTCACGAATTATAGTCTACAAAGTGGGATTAACATGCCTGATTTGTATTGCAACAATGCTAAAGTACTGAATAGACTTAAAAAAAATAACCATTGTATAATGAAGAAAAGAAATTAAATCTCTGTATTTCTTAAAATTCATGACTCTATATTGCTACTGTAGGAGCATATTTGTTACATGAAAAGTAAAGAAACTCTTTTTTTAGTAAATCATTAAGTGACCTTTTCCCCACATAACTTTGATGTGAATGTGATTCTAAATAGAGCAAAATTATATTCACTTACAAATTTATGATCTTGTAAACATTGATTAGTCCATTCAAAATGAGCTTTTAGTAATAAGGTCATCTTCAAGTGATCATGCATATCTTTCAAATTCTTCAAAAGATTTGTAGGATCTTTGATAGTTAAATATTCTGCTTTTAGTGCCTTATCAAGATGACGATGAAGAAAACTCATGGCTTTTGCCTTTTCATATATTGTTGCATCATTTATAATCTTATGAAGACCCATTGAATCTAAATGAATTTCTACATCTAGCACCCATGAAAGATAATTGTTCCCGGAAATATCAAGGGATGCAATCTCAATGTTTACAAGTTTTGATATATTTATAATATATAAAGAAAGTGAAAACAAATATATTTCTTACCGAAAGTGGTCTTACGAAAATTGCGCCTTACTCAAATTACGTTAGGAAAATGCTTCTTTGAAAAATCTAGCAATCAAAACTCCGACTACTTAATTTGTGCTTATAATCAAAACAAATTTATGCTAATAACGTGTTAGGAATAAACTTTACAAACGAAAGTTGTAATGAACAATGAAAGAGAAAAGTTATTTCTTTTCTTATTCACTTTTCATTTATTCATTGATTAGGAAATTTTTCTGTTCATAAAAAAAGTTTGGGAGCAAAGGAGTAATTACTATATTATATAAAAAATCTTATATGTCAAATCATATCTTTAACAAATCTTTAATATGTCAAATCATATCTTTGATGTTAAATCAAATCTTTAACAAAACTTAAAAAGTCAAATCAAATCTTTGACGAATCAAATTAGCTGCCTTGTCATATTAATCTTGTCAAGTCATTTCAAACTTGTCAAGTTATAACAAACATCAACCAATTTCTAACAATGTTGAACTTTTAAAATTAAGAGTTAGTACATTATATCTTTTACCCAAGTCCCCGAAATGCCTGGGACAAAATGATATCACTATTTTACTCTAGAATAAGTACGTTTTGGTTTACCATAAACATGATATATAGTAAATTAGTGAAAATTGACGGCAAATATGTAGGGTTGTCAACGAGGACCGAGATCCCCAAATAAGAATACCCGTGGGATGGGTATGAAGAATTCTTTATACCCGAAACCTTAACGGATATGGATATGGGGAACATATACCCACATTCGAAAATCCCCGACCTTGATCCCTCGATAATACCTAATGGATAATCCCTAAAAAATACTCGAAATATGAAATTAATTGGAAGTTTTTATATTTGTTATCACTATTTTATATAAAAAAATAATTCTATGAAAAAACAATTATCATTCAAGATGTCTATTAAAAAACAATTATCTGTAAAGATAAGATATTGAAGCTTGTTTTTGTTTGGTAAAATTTTATGATTTTTGTGAAACCTGAAGGGCAATTTTAACAATTAAGTCGATAATGAGAAGTTAAACAAAATACCAAATAATATATGCTCTGGTTTGTTTATTTGTCTTATTAATTATATTTTTATCTTATATGCAGAAGTAGTTACTTATGCAAAAACGGAAGCAACATTTGACGTTTGACATTCTTAATTCAAATTATATTAAAGAAAATTTTTAAATTATGAACTTGTTGATTTATGATTTGAAGGATGCTAGATAATGATTTTATTATATAATTTAATTCTTGAAAAAAAAACTATATTTGTTGGATTATATAAAAGTTTGAATTTGTAAAATAAAAAATTATATTATATTCTCAAAGTATAAAGGGGTATACAAATGAGTAACGGGGGAATGTCGAAAAGTTAATGGGAAAAATGCATAGGTGAATACGTCCCCGATCAAATAGTGTCAGTTGACAACCTGCAAATACGCACCAGTCCTGTTTAATGCTTGTTCGACCAAAAGCCCAGTGGGGTATGGTATTTTAACCCGTTTGCCGACGGTTAGGCTCCGGCGATTTAAACTAAAACTTCAGTATATTCTCATGAATTACAACTTCTCCTTGCTACATGCCAGGAATTCGTTTCAAGCTTCTGTGAGCTTAATTCAACTGAGCCCCAAATTTGAATTTTGTTTTGAACTCTGAAGATTCTGAGCATAAAACTTCATCAACTTCCGCATCAGGGATGACAACATGGGACGCATCATTCTCCTTTTCATATTGCTCGAGATTTTTTTGGTGGTCTTCTCTCTCGCCTTTGCCGTTCTGTCCCGTTTCTTGCGATGTTGTTGAGCCGAGGTAAATTGCTACACGATTTCAGATACTCCTTATCTTTTTTCAATCGAATTTGCTATTTTATTAGGTTTTTGCGTCATTGTTTTCCTTATTCTCTCGGATTTTTAATTTCACATGTAAAATTGAGAAAGGAACTTAAATGGTTGTTGTTATTCTCGTGCTTGTATGTAATTTGGGGAAAGTGTTGTTGTCAAACAATGACCGAGTCGTCTAGAGTTCCTTAGTGCCACTAATAGCACCGGCTAACATTAGAGCCGCCATCGGTGGGGGATGCTGAGCTGACAGAGTTCTTCTTACGTTTGTGAAGCCAGTGAGGTATAGTTAACTTCATTTCAGTATGCGTAACTTGTATTGTGATTAAACTTCTAGATTTTGTTGAAGTTGTGCTTGTGTGCCTATATATTCTAGAATGCAGATCAGTGCTTTGTTCAAATGCTACACTTGCTTTTTAAATTCTATTTACTTAAATATTGACATGATTTAGACTTAAAATGGAAAATTACATTTCAATAGATGAAGTGTTTTATTACCGTATTCAGCTATCTAGCAGAACCATGGAATCTTAATTTTGCTAACTGAGCTCAAATTTCATTTTGGTTTTTTTATCATTGGATTGTGTTTACTTTTGGAGCATCTTTTTGTATCCACAATAAGAATGTGCCATAAAAAAACAAAAATCAACAACCTTAAGTGTGAATTGATGACAATAGAGGTTTGATCGGATCAATGGTTCCAGAAGTTTAAAGAGCATCTGGATTCAGGCCTTGTGAATCGAAGTCTGGATTTCATGCAGTGTTGGATGTATATAATACTTACAACGTACAATCAACAACCTTCAATGAATTGATGACAATAGAGGTTTGAGAGTATCGATGGTTCAAAAGGTAAAACAACGTCTGGAATAAGGCCTTGAGAATCAAAGTCTAGATTTTTCTAAGATTCTAATCTGATATGAGCGCATTCATACCATTGGTTAGCTATTCCTTCTAGCATGAATCTCATTTATCAGTTTCAAGACTGAATTCGTTCTTGAGTTACATTTAGTTGAATAGTTACAAATTTATAATGTTTAAAGTTTCAAAATGAAGAATGGGTGCAAAGTAATCACAACGTGAAGGTCTGTAAATGGATACTTACAACAAAATTAAATATTACTTAATTCGTTATTGTCAATTTCTCTAGATTGATAAATTAATTAGAATGAAATTTAGCTATTTATTGGCCCCCGAGAGAACTTCATTTAGTAAATATACACGATTACAAGCTTTAATTCTTCATACACACACAGGGTAGAAAAGTAAAATCATCAAGAACATGTGTGAGTAATACTAGTTCAAACTCCTATGTTCATGCGAAAATTGATGCTATATAATATATAAAACCTCACTTGCTATTGCTAAGCTATTAGCATGATTAGAGATCGAACTGTGTCCCACACACTCAAATGTGCCAGCCTTAAATCCCTTCATGTTTAAACCTTGGCTTGATATGTGCTCTTATGTGAAATTAAGGGTTTAACTCTGCATTTACCATGTGGAGAAATCATTCAAACTTCAACAAGTAAAATTCAAATTACATCCTCTTAGACGAAACATAGTTGTTAAAGGTGCGAGACACAAAGGGGTCATGCATGACTGAGTCACTGAGGTACGGTAGGCACAAAATGAATTGCAAAACATAATTGCTAAAAAATAATTGAACCATAAGTTAATGAAGTTATCAATTACTCAAGAAGACAATACTAAGTTGCAAATTAACTACTACAGTACTAGTAGCTACTATAAGAGGGCATAAGGCACTTCTTGAATATCATTTTCTAAGTAAATGGAAGAAAAGGGAGTAAAATGAACATAAAAAAGTTTAGTACATAAACATGAAGTAATTCTATTTGCTACAAACTAGATCTTCTCCTAAATACTAGACTTTGTAAATTACAACAGATTGGACCCTATAACGTGAACTCATTTTGTTTTATTTAATGGCCTAATGCATAGTTTGCCCCCTAGACTTGTCCCAAAAAATCAAGTGCCCCCCTTAACTTTGAAAAGCACCTGGTTACCCCCTTAACTTTGAAAAGCACCAGGTTACCCCCTTAACTTGCAAAAATGCCCCAGTTAACCCCCTAAACTTTAAAAAATCATCAATTTACCACCTGATTGCCACGTGTCAACTTCTGGTGGAGAGAGGTAAATGAAATATTTGAAAAGTCAAACCAATTAGAATGTGTCACGTGGCATCTAGGGTGCATATTGATGCTTTTTTACAAGTTGAGGGGGTAACCGGGTGCTTTTCAAAGTTCAGGGGACACTTGGTTTTTGAGGACAAGTTTAGGGGTAAACTATACATTAGGCCTTATTTAATGGATATCTGCTTGATAGTGCATAATGCAAGCAGACTTGGGTTACAAATGTACAAAGCCATGTTAAAATCTTAAAGACAGTTTGAGTTCAAATTTTAAAAAATCGAGAGACATTTAATGTGCCATTACTACCTTATAATCAATATCCAAGATCAAACTATTAAATGTTCAGTATAAACTCTTTCTAATCAAGTGTCAGTTTAATGTTGAATCATTTTAATTTTATTAGTACAAACTCTATTTAGTATCCAAAATCAAAGCATTTCATATCACATGATTTGCATTAAAGGAACACTTAACCCAGTAAACAAAAGAATAAATGAACCAAAAATTCTAGACCGAGATTAAATAGAAAAAAAGCCCTAAACGTAGCAGTTTGTACCTGAGGCACGCTAAGGCGCTGTATCTCAATGCGCACCTCGGTGTGTGCCCGACGTACTCTATCTCGCTTTGGGTATGGCGTGGTGCTGGACCTTAAACCTTAAGTAAGGTGTGTCCACCTTTAACAACTACGAATCTAAACCATAATGAGGAATGACTTGACTGGGTTTAAACTAACTACAATTTTGTTACTGCAAGAAATGTGAAAATTGGGCCGAAACAGAAAGTTCCATATCTTGTTAAATGAAAAAAACTCTAGTATCATCTGATATTTTGTTATGCTAGATCTTTCCCGGTTAAGAATCGATAATGTATATTTTGTCCCATAATTGTTACACAAAAGCCAGTTTTGCTAGTTATTATGTTTGCGAAGATTCTTATTATAACCTAACAGTTCACGACTTCTTTAGATCCTGCCATGGTCTTATGTCTTAATAATACAAGTTAAAAAGTAATTTATCTTTTTCACCTTGGGCATGTTCCTTGTGATTCAGTTTCTTGTGAATTTTCTATTCTCTTTTTTTGGTCACCAAGTTCTAACAGAAATTACTAGCCAGTAGCCACATGTTCGTTAAGTGGTTGATTTTTCATATTTTGTGGCTTTATTGTGCTCTAGTGACGCATGCTTTCATTGTTTATTTTTAATTAAAAGGAGACATAAAATTAGTTTCTTGTTTACTTATCTCATTTTCAATTTAATGATGTAGACTAACTATGTGATTGTTGAGAACTACGTTCTGAAAAGATGAACAAAGGCTGTGTTGTACTGTAAAGCTTAAATGATGGTGTATAGGGCCGGCTGCCCATGAGTATAGTTGGTGATACACTAAGAGAAAATATTGTATAGCAGCAGTAATCAACAAACAAACTTTAGAGTACTTTGTGGAGCTAATAGCTATTCCTGGACAGAAACTTTTGGTTCTTTAACATACTAGGTATGCATGTTCTTTGTTTTTCTCTTGAAAATTGCTTTCCTGTTCAATGTTCGATAAATATATATTTTTTTAATAAATGACATAGTTAACTAGTGGGGTTTGAGCTCAAAGGTTTTCTCCACGTAAATTATTTCAAAGATGAGTGGTTTTTCCATTTTTCGATGTTATTTTTCCTCTTGATTGATAGAGGCAGCCATTTGTTTCTAAATAGTGCGTGCTTCACATATTGTTATCAAGGCTCTAAGCGCATGTTAGGCAACACATAGAGCATGCGCAAGGCTCTCGCCTAACGGTGCTAGGCACAGCGAAAAAAGAAAGTAAATAAATTAAATTTGAGCATGCGCAAGGCTCTCGCCTAACGGTGCTAGGCACAGCGAAAAAAGAAAGTAAATAAATTAAATTTCAATAAATGATGGATTGGAAGTACTATAAATTTGATATATATATATATATATATATATAGTGTGTGTGTGTGTGTGTTGTGTGTGTGTTCATTGGGTAATACCCATGGTGAGTACTTTGAATCTGAACCTAACAGTTCAGATTCAATGGTTCAGATATAAAAGGATTTAAAAGTAGCTTTAAACCTGGGTCATATATATGTTCTATGGGTAATACTCGTGGTGGGTATCAAAATAGTTCCAGATTTAAAGTTACTTTTCCAAATTATTTTAAATCTGAACCATTGAGTCTGAATCCCATGGTTTAGATTCAAAGTAATCACCATTATTATTACCCATTGAATATACACACACACAACTATCATAACTAAAAACAGTATAAAGACCATATATTATTTTATAGTCTTATTAGTTGTTAAATAGCTAATTACGAATTATCAATCAATTTGAAATTGATATCACAAAGTGTTTCGTTCCTATTTCTCCCCTGATTTCAGTTCTTCTTTCATTTCCTAGTTTTTTGTTTCCTTTCCCTCCTTCCATAATAAATATCTTTCCTAAATTTGAACTTGCCTAAATCGTTACATATTCTAAAATTTTTCCTCATAAACTTATTTTGATGTCAAACATGCCTAGCGCATTTAGGCGCAAGCCAATTTATTGTGATTAGCCTAATAGATGCTTGGATGATGAGGTCAGAGACTAGAGTGGCTAGTGCGTCTGAAGCCTGATGCACTCCTTTGACTTTTATGGCTTCGCACAACTCACTATTTGATGCTACAGTAACAACAATCAAGCCTTAATCCCTCACTAGGTGACGTCTTCTATATGGATCTTCTGATACCATGAATCTCTATCAAAGGGCATATGCTCATGACTGCCAAATAAACAATATCTTTTAAAATGATATCTCTCCAAGTAATCATAAGTCTATATCTCCCTCTACTCTTACTTTCTATTTTTAGGTTCCCATGCTTCATAATGGAGCACCGATAGGTCTTCATAGCACATGGTCATACCACCTTAGTCATCCTTTCAGTTTATACTCTACATGTATGAAATTGGAGTTCAGAAGCTCAAAAGCAAGAAAGTGAAATGTTTAGTTTGGGACTGAATATTTATAGCATTCAACATGCGTCTCTCAGGTTTAGTCTGAATTAGGTGTTTTCATCATTCAAAATAGAAACTCACCTATAATAGGTTTCGTTGTACGGTATTATTTTTTTTTTGTTTTGGTTTAGTCATTTATATCTTGATTAACAGTGAGGTTAAAACTCACTATGCTGAAATGTAATTTGTATGGAGTTTTGAAGTCAATACGTTTTAGTATAGGAATTTAGGAAAGAAAGCACACCAATTTTCATTATGGAGTCATTGGAGCTAAATGTAGAATCATATTATTGCATCACTAAAATTGTATGATTTTTTATATGACTAGACACATTTATTACAATTATCTTCGATTAGATTACTATTTCGATATTAAATTTTGTTATTTTGGAAATAGTTTTAAGGTTTATATGATTATATTGCTAAAATGGCTGTGCTTTTTTTTTTTACCAAAAAAGACTCTTTGAATAACATAAATTTACACAATTACTTCTGAAATACTATATATATATACATGCACATGTATATGTATATGTATACACACACACATATATTCCAGTGGTGGAGAGCTATATATTTGCTATAAACGTGGGTCTAGATAATTAATTTCACACGCACGCACGCGCACATATATATAGAACTATTTGTGCTATATTTCACATAAACTACCCATCTATGACCTTGAATATTGAAGGTTCGTGAATCCTTATCAACATAACTGTAATTTTATTGTTTCTATATGTGAATAGAAAAGAATATCCATCTTGAAATTGCAACTGTGTTGTGTGCACATAGTAAAATATTTCATGTTTTTACTGAGCATTTTATTTTTCCTTTTTTAAATTTTCTGTCGTACAAATGTGGTAATTATATATGCTCCATGATGCGTAATCAAATTTGTCCTGTGGGATACTTGTGAATTATTTTTATTTTTTAAAGTAAATTTCTTTTTTCAATTTATTTCGAAAAGAATAGCATATACCATCAGTTCTCTTCTATATAACACTCAACCAAGTCTCCCTATCGCACTCGCGCATCCTTCTTGTTTATGCTTTGTTAGAAGAAGCACCGGTACCAAATAGTAAAACCTTTGAAGCTATGTCTTCTCTTCCAAATCATATTCTCTGTGATCTTAGCTCGGGTCTCAAACAATCCTATGAGCCCCAAAACCTGCTCGACTTAATAAATGACCTGCGAAAAAATGAATGCAGCGATGAATATAAGCTATTTGTTTTGAATGATTACCTTTATAAGTACCAAACCAATCTACCTGTTGTCGATGTTCCTCAACATGACAATTCTCAGTACAGATCAATGACACTGAGAGGTTAGCCCTTTCATTTCTTAGAATTTATTTTCTTGAATTTTTTTGTTCACATAAAGAAACACAAATTTGCTGATTTATGGATTTTTTGGTTCCTCTATTTTTGGGTGTGCGTTAACGTTGCATTTGTTTCATATGTGATAGGAATTGAGATTTTAAAAAGGGAAATCGCAAGGATAAATAAGGCTATCGGGCTTGATGTTTCAGCTACATCGCCTATGGAATTTTCTACCCCGAATAATTTTATGGAGTTTAAGGAGCAAGATGGAGAATTGAAAATTAATAACACTGTTTTCAGTCACGCTGAATGTGATAGTCTTATGCATTGTTCTGACAAGAGGAAAACAGCAAAGCTAAGCACAAACCAGGTATGTAATCCAACAATAATCATTTGTTGTTTCGTTTTCATCGCACCACAAATTTATTAGTACTTTACATCTTTGCTAATTCTTTTGACTCTTTGTAAATCTTAGAATTCAAGTTCCTTTGATAATCTTTCACCAAGGGCAGAGAAAGGCTCTACTGATCTGTATCTGCGACCAAAAGAAAAGCCGATAATGGATTCAATGCTGAGGGCATTGACAAAGCCTATTTTGAAAAAAGAGAGGAGAATATGGACAGAAGAACTTCATTCAAGATTTGTCAGAGTTCTTGAAATGCTAGGAGGACCGCAAGGTAATTAGATCTTATGAATAACATATGCTAATTTAATTAAGCAAAAATTAAATTTGGCTGTGTGGAATCAATTTCTAAAGGTTCAGTTTCATGTTTTGTTGTGTTTGGTTCAGTGGCTACACCTAAGCGAGTAAGAGACATTATGCAGGTTGACGGGCTTACTATTGATCAAGTTAAAAGCCACTTGCAGGTTTTCCTTACTACGTTTTTAATCAATTTCACTGAACTACATAAAGTTTATTATTAAACAGATAGAAGTAACTTTGTAACTATAAAAAAGTTAGAAATATGCTTCGGAACTACAATTGTTTCAATGCATGAACTATCATAGTAGTCAAAAGCGAGCGCTTTTGCACTTTACAAAGCTCACCCTCTGCGCTTCGGTTGAACACAAAGCGCAAGGGTGCAAAAGGCGCACAAAAAGGCGCAAAAATTCAAATTTAATTAGAATTGTTTCAGTTGGCTTCTTTATTGTAACAGAAATACAGGGTGGTATGGAGGAGTCATCATCCAGAAGTTGCTGCTATGAAACCGGTAAAACTCAAATTTAATTACGGTGAGGTAGCTGGGACAAGTGGCATGAACATGGGAAACTTAGGCTGAAGACTTCTCTTTTTTATGGTTTTCGAGTCAATAAAATGCGAGGAAGTTAGACAAGGTGCGGTTCCATTGGGAAATGTTGTTGTGCATCTTTTCTTCGGTTTAGGTTTATGTAGTTTGGGTAGTCTTATATTTTGGTCATCCCGTTTTGAGTACAGC
>CAOJBI010125239.1:0-11388 GCA_948277035.1 Euphorbia corollata
TATACAACAACTAATAAATTGAAAATAAATGAAATCAAATGTTATGGTCTTGTTAGTGTAACCTAGATTTTTATACGTACTAAACATAAAACAGGGGAAATTTTACGTACCAATTAAAAATCCCCTTTTTAAAGAAAGGAAAAAGAGAGAACTTTCACCAATATCTACCTAATTTCAGCGTCTTCTCGAGTAGTGCATCCATGTCCTTTATTTAAAACAGAAATCCATCAATTGAAATCTCAAAAAGAGATTGAATAAAAAAACTATAAGCTACTGACTGAATCAAGCAGCAATAACCTCCACCTTCAACAGCTCAGGCATACTTTTTAATCACAGATATGAAGGTTTACCACCTACGTTTGTGCAACTGTATTCGTATGGCATTTATACTTCTGCATTTCTTACTGAGCTCTAATTGTATTATTCTGGCATAAGATGTCAGAACAAGATGAGCTATAGATCAGATTTTGGATAAAAAGAAATGATCAAGGAATGAAAATTGATACAACAAACCACAAAACACATATTTCTAAGCTAACAAGAAACAAAAATATCCGCACTTGCTATGAAACACCACAAGGCAACCAATTTTTGTATAAAGTTACAAAAAGTGTACTCATAAAGCCTACAACTAAACCAATTCCAATGCTAACATGAAGCCCTTTATCATAATCATCCTCATCTTCTCCAGCGGAATCTACCATTCCCGCATCTTCTGTTTCTTCTCCAGGACATTTGGCTAGTAGCGGAAACCCACAAACATATGGGTTGCCTTCATAAAACGAAGAAGCATTTAGTGTCTGCAGTTGGTTTCCAGTTGGTATCATTCCTGATAAGTTATTGTACGACAAATCTAAATGGCTTAAAAACGTCAAAGAAGACAAACTCTTAGGAACTGTCCCCGTTAGATTGTTATGCGATAGATCAAAAGATTCCAGCATGTTTAAGTTCCCGATATCTGCAGGAATGCTTCCACTTATGTGATTCCCGGATAAGTTCAAGAGCCGCAATGCTTTAAGGCCTGTCATCTCATCTGGAATTTTTCCTTCTAGATTGTTTTCTGAAAGATCAAAAGCATTCAATAATGCAAGGTTGCCACTAAATTCAAACTCTCTTCCCTTCGTTACAACAATTGTACGTTCCTTGAAGTAGGCTAAGCGGTATTGGAAGTTATGATAGTACTGCTGACTACTGTTTCCGTAAACTAAGGCACTCAGATTATTCACACAGCTTGGGATCACTCCGGAAAAATTATTTCCAGAAAGATCCAAGAAATGAAGATATCGAAGGCTGCAAATTTTCCGTGGGATATTTCCGCTCAGCTTGTTAGATCGAAACCGTAGCATGAATATGGATGATACATTTACTCCTATCCATGAAGGAATCTCTCCTGTCAGTCTATTTCCTCCAAGATCGATGCTGGATAATGATGAGCAATTCTGTAATGAAGATGGAATTTCCCCATCAAAATTATTGTTGCTCAACAATAACATCCCGAGTGATCGTATATAACCGAGCGATGGAGGAATTCTTCCCGATAGACTGTTGTTTGATGCATCCACAACCCACAAAGATTGCATCTTCTCCCAGCAGTCAATGAGTTCTCCTTGAAGTTTGTTGTTCCTCAAAGCAAGAACTTGCAAATCCATCATCTTACATATAGTTGATGGAATCTTACCGTTCAGTAAATTATCCGAGAGATGCAGATTTCGCAATTTCGGCATTAGTTCACCAATATTTTCAGGAATCCTCCCTGAAAATTTATTGTATTGAAGGTAGAACTGAGTTACATTTGTGGACCAAAGTGGCAGAGGGCCCTCAAATTCATTAGAACTCAACTGGATCATTTCTAGCTTCGGAAACTCCAACCTAAGCGGAAGCTTTCCTTTGATGCGGTTTTCAGATAAATCCAACGAGATGAGATCAGAAGATAAGTTGGAAAACCATTCCTCTGGTATGGTATCAGAAATTGCAGCATTGACAATCTTGACTTGAGTGAGTTGATTCTGAACTTGAAGCCACATTGGAAAGGATGGGCCAACTCTACAATTCTCAAGATGGATGTAATTCAGCCTAAAGGGCGGAACCCAGTCAGTTTTGACATTGAGAATTAAGGACTTGGCTGGATCGGTTGAAAGCCATATATTTTTCAGACTGCTGAGGTTCATTAGATGAACTTCTGTCATTACTCCTTCCCAGGAATTGGGACTGAGATTCACATCTATTAGTTTCGATAGTTGGCCGAAGCTTTCAGGGATGCTTCCATTCATATGATTGGAGTGAAGGTAAAAGACTTCCAAAGACGATAAATTTCCAAAACTCAATGGAATTGAACCCCAAAAGGAGTTATAGGCAAAGTCAATATATCGCAAGCTCTTTAGATTCCCGAATAGATTAGGCAATTCACCAGTAAAATTATTAGAGTTTAGATCCAGAGACACTAACTTGGGCGAAGAACAGACAGAAAAACCACTAAGAAATTCAGATATTTGGCCGTTAAATTGGTTAGCTGCAAGTTTTAGGTTCTTCAAGCTGCAAAGATTCGCAAACGAGCTTCCTAATAATTCACCTCCAATATATGAATTCAAGGACAAATCAATTTCTTGAAGAGACACCAAACTGGCAAAATCACTAGAGATTGAACCACTGAAAGTATTCGAACTGAGATCGAGTTTCACAAGGCTAGTTAGATTAAACAGCCATTGAGGTATTGAGGAGTTAAAGGAATTTTTCGAAAGATCAAGAACCAAAAGAGAAGTGAAATTAACAAAAGGAATATGTACAAGAATATCAGAAAGCTCGCATTGGTGCAAATGCAACTCCAACAAAGAAGGCATCTTATTTACGGCATTTAACCAAACACCTTGTGTGCTATTGATTTGTATAAACCCTAAATCAAGATGTTTCAAAGAGTGAAGACCAGAGAGCCATTCAGGATTCTCTATATACAAGCCACTGTACATGTTATATGAATATCCACAGATATCTAAATACTGCAAATTCGATAAATTCGCTAGACTAGGAGGAACATTGCCTGTAAATGACGAGTACGATAGATTGAGATACCTTAAATTGGAGAAAGAGCCGAGAAAATCAGGGATTTCAACTCCTTCAACATTGTTCAAGCTGAAATCCAAGTAATTCAGCTGCTTCAACTGGAGCAAAGAGGAACTCAATCCACCAACTAAACACGACCTTTTATACTCTTCCAATTCCTTTTCTGTTAAAAAATAAACATCAAGGACTCTGAACTGAAACGGATTGCGAAGATCAAGCTTGACGACGTGTCCAGTTTGGTTGTTACATTGAACTCCCTTCCATCGGCAGCAATCATCGCCGATCCAAGAAGAAAGCCGGCCAGAAGGATCTGAGAGTCCGTCTTTAAAAGCTAGAAGAGCTTCTCTCTCGGTGTTTATGCAGCGGATCAGTGCATTGCCAAGACCGAAACAAGCAAATAAAATTGGAAAAAGGATAGATACGAATCCGAAGGTGAAACTGGCAGCCATAGATCTGCTTCAGAATTCAAAATAGCAAGGGAAAACAAAGACTCTAGAGTATTTATGCTGTCATTAGTTGACTTCGGCCAGTGTAAAACAGAGCATTGAATTGAACTTATTCATATTTAACAATACAAATTTTTGGCTCTAATTGAACATTAATTATTTATTTATTTATCTATAATTGAATACAATCCTCGTGTCATTATTGAACAAATATTTATTTGTCAAAATACACGGAATCTCTTCAACTTTTGATCAATTATTTGAACAAATTTGTTACATAATTTTTTTATGTTTTTGGATCATTTCCAAACACGGCATTATCAATTTGTATGATTGTTATGAAGTTGGGTTATACACCGAATTTAATGTCATTAAAAGTGACAATTGTCACACGTTGAATAAAAATTTATTTAAAAGTCGACGTCCATTTTTATTGTTTAAAAATTTGAAATTTTAAAAAAAAAAGTTAGTTATCGGATTCGGGATTCCTCATTTTAATTAATGTCGAATTGAATAAAAATGTAACAGGTTTTTGTTTGTTATTGAACTTTTCTTCATATGATATTCATATTTTTCTTACAAAAAGATTTGGGATTTTACTATTATAATTATATAATTTATGCCCACACCAGTGTTTTAAAAATCGAGTCTAGGCGGTCCTAGACGTTTTGACTGATTAGGCGGGTTAAGCGGCCGCTTAGACGGGAGTTTTTGATAAATTTTCAGATATCTGTTTTTAAATTCGGGACTTAGGTGGCGCCTAGGCGGCTCCTAGACAGGATTTTTTAAAACTTCAAAATTCATCGAAAGAATTTCACTCTTTTTTGTTTAAAATGATGTATAAACAATTAAAATTTACTTTAAAAAATACAATATGATTATTATTAGAATATTTAATTGATGAAAAAATAAGTTTTAAAGTCTTATCAAAGCTTATTTGTAAATCCGTCTAGACACCAACTAGGCCCCGCCTAATCCTCGACTCCGCCTAGCTCCCGCTTGGCGCCTAACATTTTTTAAAACACTGCCTCACACCTGTACATTTTCCAGATCCATCCCTTTGAGTTTTGTTTTTTTTTTTAGTTTTCCAAGAAATTCAATATTTAAATGATAGGTTTTTACGAACCCAATATTTAAATTATAAAAACCATGGCATCCGTATGGGTTAAGACATCTGAAAATGTATAGAAAAATAACAAGGTGCATGTGCAATATTGAAACTAATTTTAATTGTTAACTTTAAATATTGTATGTACAGCAAAATCTTATTGTACATAACTCTAAACTTTCAATACCGCGTGTAAAACAATAATTCCTTGAAAGTTCCCTTTGGATAAAAAAAATTTAGTATGCAACTTCGAAAAAAAAATTCAGTTGTCCTCAATACACCTTATAGATATATGGAATCACGTTTTGTTTATCATATATTATATAATTTCATTGTATTTTATATATATATAGATAAAGCAAAGAAAATTCAATGAATTTGTTTAATGACATGATGTACATTCTTATTTACTCATTCCTTGTAAATGAAAAAAAAAACGAAAAGTCTATTCGTTTATTAATAGAAAAATATTTTTAAATGTATATTAATATGTTTATTAATGTTATTTTGGTATTATGAAACTTATAAAAAATGAGAATATTAAAAAAGGGAAGGAATATTTATTAGAACGATTTTGTAGGCAAAATGAGTCCTTTAAACGGTTGTTTAAATTTAAACAAATTTTTTTCAATATACGAAACTGAGTGCAAACACTTCAACTTGAATTATATATTTAGTTTCTATTACTACTTCATGTTACATGCCTTATTTCCCTCAATATAATTTGCCTTTACAAACACTGGAAAACAAAAAACAAGAAACTCACATGATGCTAAGTAATAAAACTTTGATCGGTTTTCTACAATAATCTTCGACTTGCTGGGCATTTATTCGGAAGTGGAGCTCCACATAGCAATGGGTTGCCAACATAAATTGATGGGTCACCGAATTTCTGTAACCCGCCCGGAATTTTTCCTTCCAAGTTGTTGTACGACACGTTCAAATGCATCAACGAATTCAATGAACCCAAGCTTTCGGGTATCATCCCAGATAGGTGATTGTGCGATACATCGAATGTTTCCAAATCCTTAATATCTCCAATCCTGTCAGAAATTTTCCCGCTAATCTGATTTCTTGACAGGTTCAGGATTCGTAAAGCTGGCAGCTTTGTGAACTCCTCAGGAATTTCTCCGGTCAGGTTATTTCCTGACAAGTCAATCCCATTGGTAGCCGCAACAATGCTGCTATATTCGGGATTTCTGCCTCTCGTTGCGATCCTTAGTAGCCTCAGGAATATATCGGTGTTTTTCCCATTGACATAACCTGTCAGATTGGCAACGCAATTCGGTATAGACCCCGAAAACTTGTTATCTGATAGGTTCAGGATTTGTAGATTTTTTAGGTTACATAATTGGCTGGGAATCGCACCGTTGATCAAGTTTGAAGAAACCTGTAACATGAACAAGGAAGCGAAGCTTTCTCCTATCCATTGTGGTAGGATTCCCGAAAACTTGTTCCCTCGAAGATCGATGCTTGTTAATCCAGTACAATTTTGCAACGAAGTAGGAATCTCTCCATGAAGATGGTTGTTACTAAGCAAGAGAACGCTAAGTGAACGCAATGAACCAAAGGAAGTCGGGATTTCGCCTGTTAAGCTATTGTTTGATGCATCGATAGCCCAAAGCATTAGTGAATGAGACCAGCAATTAGGAAATTCGCTCGAAAATTGATTGCTTCGAAGAGAAAGAACTTGGAGGCTGTTTATATCACAAAAAGATGATGGAATTACACCGTTAAGATTGTTTGACGAAAGATCGATTTTTTCGAGCTTCGGCATTAGGTTGCTGATTTTTTCAGGTATAGAACCAGAAAATAAGTTGTCCTGAAGGTAAATTTCGGTTGCACTAGAAGACCAACGAGGAAGAGCACCCTCGAAGCTATTCGAACTCAAATCAATAAACCTTAAATTCGGGGATTTCATTTGGCTTGGCAATTTTCCTTTGATTTGATTATTTGACAAAACCAAGTAAGTTATTTGAGACGAAAGTCTCGAAAACCATTCCTCGGGTATGGTATCAGAGATTCCGACATTTCCCAAGGTGACCGAGTTGAGTTCATTTTGGACTTGAAGCCACATTGGAAACAATGGACCGACTTGACAATTTTGAAGATTGATGATTTTTAGCCTGAAACTCGGAACCCATTTGTTTGACACATCGAAAACTAACGATCTGTTTGGTTCAGTTGTTATACGGATACTTTGCAAATTCTTTAGACTTGCGAAGTGGGTTTCTCGCAAGGTTCCTCTCCAAGAATTAGACATTAAATTGACATCTATTAGGTTTGAAAGTTGGCCAAAACTCTCGGGAATCGTCCCATTCATATTGTTATAAGAAAGGTCCAATTCCTTCAAGGATGACAGCTTCCCTATAGATGCAGGAATCGAACCAGAAAATGAGTTACTCGAAAGGATAAGATTTTGCAAATTACTAAGTACACCTAATGATTCAGGCAATTCCCCTGATAGCGAATTGGAGCTTAAACGCAACGAAACTAAGCTATTGTGTGGATTATCAGAAAAACCATTGAAAAACTCATCAACTTCACCGGACAAAGAATTAGCCGAAAGATCTAACAACCTCAGCTTGGTAAGGCTACCGAAAAACCCGGGAAGACGACCTTCAAGGCCCAAATTATTCGACAAGTCGAGAACTTCTAAGGATTTTAGCCTCACAAATTCATCAGGAATTGGACCGTTGAAGAAGTTCCAAACTAGACGAAGTCTTGTAAGGCTAGTAAGATTGAACAGCCATTGAGGGATTACCGAATTGAAAGAATTATCGGATAAATCAAGAACCGAAAGGGAAGTGAAGTTAATGACAGGAAGTGAGAGTGGAAGACTCTTAAGCTGACAATAATGCAAGTTTAACTCAACAAGAGAAGGAATCATATTAATGGATTGCAACCAATTCGGACCGACTCCATTGAGTTTAACAAATCCCAAATTCAAATATTTCAAATTCGAGAGACCTGAGAGCCATTTGAGATCGTTGGATGTTAAATCCAAAGAACCCAAACTACGAAACGAATCTGCATAGAGGTCAAGAGAGACTAGACTCTTCAAGTTACCAAGTTGCGATGGGATTTCCCCCGAAAATGAGGAGAAAGATAGATTGAGATATTCCAAATACTTGAACTCGCCAAGGAATTCAGGAATTCGTGTACTGTTGAAATCATTGAAGCTCAAATCAATAGAAATCAAGTTCTGTAGCTGAGTTAAAGAAGGACTAATCTTACCACTCAGACAAGACTTGTCATAAGCAGATTGATCGCCGATTCCGCCATTGATTAACTGGTAGTTGTTTCGGAGATTAAGAACAGTGACATGGCCTGTTTGATTGTTGCATTTGACGCCATTCCAGTTGCAACAATCATCGCCTTTCCAAGTAGAAAGCCTGCCAGAAGGATCAGAAAGGCCTTGTTTGAATTCAACAAGCGCTTCTCTTTCCTTGTCTATGCATTTAGTACTTGAAACCAAACAAGGCTTAAGAAGCTGTAAGAAGAAAATGACGAGTAGAAAGTGAAAAATGATTGAATGACCCATGGAGTGAGTGATTTGTTTTGCTGTGGGAATTCACATGTGGCATTTGTATGTATTTATAGTAGCATAATGTGAGATTTAATGGAATTATTCAAAATATAAATTATGGGCCATTTAAATAAAATATTGATAAGTGGGACAAGTTAACGCTATGGTGGTTTTCCCACTTGCCATGATGGGGTTTTTTTTAATATTTTGTTTGTCCACATGTTCATTGTGGGATTTATATATTCTATTAATTTACAACTTAATAAAACAAATTTGGGAGCTAGATGGGCATTTGTATTCATTCTGTTTTCGAACTAAGCAAGGTCCATAAGCTCCATAGAACATTAGTCAATAGAATGCTAGCTGTGAGTTCAATTTGTCCCAAATGGTGTTATAAAGACCATTAAAATGAACCAAAAAAAGCTTATTTTTAATTCATAATTTATACATAAAAATTGGCATTTTGCTTTCTTAGGAGATTCAAGCTTGGCAAACTGATTTTTGTTTTTTTTATGGTTGAGTTCACACGTTTCATGTGGTAGTTTGACTCGATTATATTTTTAACAAAAACTAAAAATTGAGAAATAAAATTATAGTTTCAAAGAATCAAATATCAGACCAAAAGCAAGGCATGGCACCTGATACAATCGAATCCTGACAGGTCATTGTAGGGTCATATCACATGGCGTACCATATGTATATGTTGACTCCTTTCAAATTGTCCTGTTTTTCTTACATAATGAGTTTTAAATTATTTGATACATAAGCATGATCCGTCAATCATATGTCTATATTTTATACTTCATTGATAAATTAGGTTACATATACAACTTATAACTTATAACCTTTATCTCATAGTATCCGGGTTATATAGTTGACATTGCCGTACCTCTCAGGAAAACTAGGTGCAAAGAGTACAACACAAGTAACTCACCGCAACTACGTCGTAATTTGGCTAATGCATCCTATTCCCTTTACTAATAATTATAAATTGGATTTCTCATTTCTCTAAATGCCATAAAGATTTAATTAGGCCGAGTTGATTTATTATTACATTCGGTAGGTTTGTTTGACTAAAATTAATAGGTAACAATGAGAGTATAATCGATTTTATTAATTGACATGCATACATTGATAAGTCATAAAAGATATGTCTGAATTCCTGCTCAATTGTGTGCTTTATCAATAATCATTTGAGTTTTCATTGATTTATTTTTTAAAAATTTCATGATGCAGGAACAAGTTGAAGAGTCTTACATCATGATCAAGCCTGATGGAGTTCAACGTGGCCTTGTAAGCTTTACTGTCTTCTACCTGCACTCTACTTATATATTGTTGATTTTTTGAGTAATTGCAAGGATATTCTAGTTGAGGGGATGAAAAGGAGAAATGAATGTTGATATATTGACTCGGATGCTTAAAAGTTCTGTTAAATGAGTAGCTCTGCAATGATAAGTGTGTGGTTGAGATGCCTTAAATTTTGTATCTCTTCATTCCAATTTTTATCAGTACTAGATTGAATTTTTTTCAGGTTGGAGAAATAATCTCAAGATTTGAGAAGAAAGGATTTAAATTGACTAGATTGAAGCTATTTCAATGCCCCAAAGAACTAGCAGAGGTTTGTTATTCAACAACTCTTCTTTGTTCCATCCTTTTAGAGTTTAGCTTTCTTAGGTAAATGATGGTGAAGAGTGGTCTTCTGTTTCAATTGATAAATAAGAATTTGATTGTTGATTTTTATATGCATTTATGTTGCCTCTTCATCACATAATCAGAATCCTTATATAATGGGAGCATTACAAGGATCTGAAAAGCAGTCCTTTCTTCCCAAAACTAATCAGTTACATCACCTCGGGTTGTACTTTTTTAAGTAATATCGATGAATTTGCTTTCTATTTCATTTTGACATGCAATTTCTGTTTGCTATTTATGGTCGGAATTTATGGTTAGCGGTTGACAGTGACCAGCCAAAGACCGGAATGCCCCTCAGGATTTAGTCCAGGCTCCGTCCCTGGTGCCCACCACTGTGTTCTCTAACTCGACCAAACCATTCAATCTTCAATCAATTTTGTAAATTTATTTTTATTTATTTCAAAATAGTTAATACACATAACTAATATTATTGCTAGAATCAAGAAATGCATACATGAGGAACTAATAGAAAAACTTGTCTCAAATACTCCAATGCCTTTAACTCTCTCTTATTATTATATGTTACTTTACTAGTCCATTGAACTTGAGCAAAGTATACCAAATTGCCCACCTGAAAGTCACATGTTAACTTCTGGTTTTTATGTGAGAGATACTGCCGAAGGATTAGAAGCAATAGCTGCTACTAAATTTTCTCGCGGTAATATCTACACTTGAGCAGTAATATCCCTGAACTTTGTCTCTAAACATTCATTTACCCCTAAACTTTTAAAAATTTCAATTACCCCCTGAACTTGCAAAAGGTACATCAGCTTACTCACCTCAATGTCATGTGTCAGTTTCTGATTGGTTTGAGTTTTAAAAAATGTCATTTTTCTATCTCTAGCTAGAAGCTGACAAGTAGCATTAATGGGGTAAACGGGTGCACTTTTTCTAAGTTCAGAGGGCTATTAAAAACTTTTAAAAGTTCATGAGAGCAAATGAGTGTTTATGCACATTTTAGGGTGTTAGAACATATGTAAATATATAAAAGTTTAATCAAGCTAATATGTAAGGTCCAATAATACCTTTATTTTGTAGACCTTGGCATGGGCCGAGCTCTGGTCGGGCCTACCTATAAATTTAGTAGCCCAAACCTCGCTCAAGTTATAAAAAAGAATAGCCAGGTTCGGCCGGGCGTTTACAAAATGTTCAAAACCCAAGTCTCGTCCCTGGACCTACTACCGTTATATTTTTCATAAAGAAAATCCGAATATTGCTATTGGAAAATGTTATTTATGGAGGTGAATTTTATATTAGAGGAAGTTGCATATGATGGACAAAAAAATAGCACTTTTTCTTTTCTTTTTTATTGTTATTTGTCTTTCTTTTCTTCTTCAATTTTTTATAATATTCATCATTTTCAATTTTAAATACGAGTATTTAAATTTCTTTCCTATTTTATCCTTATTTAATTCTATTATCATAAATGTGGCAAATGTCTTAGCCTAGTTGGTTAAGACATGAAGCTGTGATCCTAGAGGTCATAGGTTCGAGTCCACATTCGGGTGGGGTGGGGATAAGGTTTTCCTTTGTTATTATTGTAAGCCCAAATGAGG
>CAOJBI010125417.1:0-18809 GCA_948277035.1 Euphorbia corollata
ATATATATATATATATACCATCCGAAGCTTATGGTGTTTAAACTTTAAACTAGTTTTATGGATATATATGACCTTTGGAGTATTTTATCATTTCACTGGTTCCTGGAACTTTGTGACATCTTTCCTTCTATTCCTTTTTATTATTATTTTCTTATTTTTAACTCGTGCCAAGTCCATACTAATTTGAATAATGTTCTTAGGCTATTTATTATTCGAATTCTTTGATTGAGCTGTAAGTGAAAACCATTACTCGACGGCTTCCAAGCCCCATAATCATCCCTCATCTCTGTTCTACAGATTGAAGGAATGTCGTCCGCAATAAAACATGGAATCTCCTCCGGAAAAGTCAGCCAATTACCATCCACTAAGAATTCACTAACCCTCTGTCCCAATTTAAATCTAATTGCGTTGCAAACAACCATTTGTTCAGCCAAGCAAGGAGTGATCCATTCATTTACCGTCCCGAGTGCTCCTTTTTGGAGCTTTGTAAGAGGCGGTTTACTATGCGGATGCATGTCACCCTCGCTCTTTTCTTCATGACCCTAACTTTTAATTAAAAAAAAAGAGTGATCCATTCATCATTCCAAAAATTCAGATTTGATGAGGGACCAAGGAACCATTCAATGTTTACTTGTAAATTTTTGTAAACGATCCTAATTGAACCCAAATCGATGAGTTAACAATCCAATTATGAGCAACCCCTTTTTTTTTAAACGATGGCACAAGAGAACAGAGCAATTCCCCTCTCCACAGCAAATTCAGCTAACATAGCTGTGTTAATATGATAACTAATATGTTTAGCTCCAAGGCCACCTGAACAGTGTTGTCAAGGCGCTAGGCGCAACCGAGGCGCTAGGGGATCCTGGAACCTAGGAGCAAGGCACAGGCTCATACGAGGCGCATTAACTTAAAATTAATAAGTTATTTATATAAAAGAAAATTAATCAATTAAAGTTTAAAATTATAATTCCTAATTCCTATAGATCCATAAAAAACACATCATTCATCAATATCGTCATCAAGCTCAAGCTCAACATATACATCCTCATTAGAATCACTTTCAAATTGAGGACAAAAGCAAATTTATGGAGAACCCATTACAAACGGCTAGTTCATTTATTCATCAAATAAATAGAGTTTCTTCCCAACGGTCATGAAACCATCTTAATAAGCTAAAGGATTCTGCAATTTGAAGTGAGAGATAATGTGCAAAATCAAAAGAAAGATCAACTGCAGAAATTCATCAAGTGCTTTCTCACTAGTATAGAAATGGTTAATTGTATCGCCACATTTGTGTCGGTTTTTTCAAAACCGATACAAATACAGACCAATTGTATCGATTTTCTTACAACCGATACAAATACTAGAGCAATTGTATCGGTTTAATCAAAACCGATACAAATGCCAGAGCAATTGTATCGGTTTGTCCAAAACCGATACAAATGCCAGAGCAATTGTATCGGTTTTACAGAACCGATACAAATGCTAGGACAATTGTATCAGTTTTACCAAAACCGATACAAATGCTAGACAATTATATCGGTTTTACTTCGTTTAAACTTCGCTTTAAGATATTTGATAGGTACTACTAATACCAATAATAAAAATCTTCCTTTCAGGAGCCTATACAGGAGAAATCTAAAGTTAAATGTGCTTGACCTGAAACAATCTCAGGATGGGTGACTTACTGGGAAATTGTAAAAATTTTTTAATAGCATTTGTATCGGTTTTCACAAAAACTGATACAAATGCTAGACCAATTGTATCGGTTCTACAACCGATACAATTGCGTTTTGGGCTATTGTATCGGTGGAAAACTTTTATAAATCTCTATTGTGCTTATAGTTTTATCATTACCATTGTGAGATTTGTATAAAAGCCAAGAGTATTGCATACTCAAAAGCTTGTGTGAGGATTATGCGTTTTGTTAGGATTAGGATCTGGGTTGGAACTAGATAGTAGCGAGGAATAGCTACGAGAATAGAAGAAAAGGAGTACATCTTCTAGGTTGTATCTAGAACCCTAAAGGAAATATAATAAAAATGGAAGTGTTAAATCGTAGGAGTGAGGATTCCTAAGCGGAGAAGTAGGATCATTAGGGTTTGAACCTCGTAACAAATCAAATTGTTATTTAATTTACGCAATTTATTTTTCTGCAGAATTTCGGTCAAGGATTTGACAATCTAGTAAAGGCCTTGATAAACTCAATGCCTCACTTTTTCTCAATCGATTTTAATTCCGTGAAAAACGTTCATACTCTATTCACCCACCATCTAGAGTATTTCACCAACCTTTACATTCTTTCATGTATCTCTCAAAGAAATAGGATCAATACGCTCTTCCAGTCGCCTTATCAACATCCGATTGAACTTTACGAAATCCAAATCATTTAAACATTTTTGCTCTAGCCTGTTTTGTTTCTTTGTGTGAATCTACAACAATGTACTTAATAGTCAAAATTAGCTTTTGAACGTGGCTGGAATATGTTGTGGATTAAATGCGATTCACTTTATGTTGTTAATTTGATTAAGGCTTGTTCAACAACGGTTCCGTGGTTAATTCATTTGGATTGGATGAACTGCATTAAACAAATGGAATCCATGTCTATTGTTGCCTCTCATATTTTCCGAGAGGGGAATCATGTCATGGATGCCATTGCACGCTATGGTAGGATTCATTCGGGCTTTAAGTGGTGGGATAATATCCCAAATTTTTGTTTTAGGGAATATTTTCATGATTTGAGTGGTCGATGCATGTATCGATTCACTTGATTTATTTTCTTTTTTTCTCTCAAACCATTTCATGTATTCATTTTTCTTTTCCTTTATTAATAATATCGAATTCGGGTCTTCTCTTTTGGTCACAGGGGTGCCAACCTAGTTGGGATGTCCACCCATGAGAGTGCCTCGAATTCTACTTTCATTCAAAAAAAATTACTTATGTCATCTGATTGGTATATGTCACTTCCTAATTCAATGTTTAGCTCCAAACTATCATGCTTGTTCCCATTGATAATCACACGTAGTAGTTTAGATAATCTTGATTCTCCTTATCATTTGAATGCATATGTACTAAGATTAAGAGCATGAGCTAATTGTTGAAATACTTCTGACTAATTCAATATAAATCATATAATTAAATGATATGATTCCTTATGCTGAAATAACGGGTGAAGAAACTACAGGGTAATATTTTAATTTTAGAGTTATATTTAGGTTCTAGAAAAAGAGAAACTTAAAAATAAAAACATGAAGTTCCATCTTTCTGTTTAGATTTTTACCTCCATGATCGTTGGGTTCGTGTGAACTATCACTTTAGTTGGTTTATTGTTTTATTTGTGCAGCTTGAGCCTGTTCTTGCTTGCCTTGCATTTTTTGCTTCAAACTCTTATATTTTTTCTTTTTTTTTCTTTAATAAAATAGTAAGTGGGTTTTAGGGAGTGGGGAAGGGTAGTGTCTTCATGTGGGTTTTCAGTCTCGAGCACTCCCTTGGGTTTTCGTTAGCCGCAGTTCACTTGTGAGATGCATGTACCCTCACCTTTTTCATGTCCCTAACTTTATTAAAAAAAAGTATTTGTAGCTTTAATTTAAATCTCTTACTTTATATTTCTTGTTTTCAAGCATTCAATTACTTTTACTTACTTTCAACTAATTCCGGTTGTATTTTCACACTAGTGGAGAACAGGGCATTTGGCCTCGGTTAAAACAGGCACATTTACCTTGGTTATCTACCGAGGCCAAAGCCCCCGAGAGAAATGCAGCGCAAACCTTTGCCTCGGTTATTATAAAACCGAAGCAAATCGCGCGTTTAGAAGCCTTCAATTTCATTCTCACCCAATTGTGTATATAACCGAATTGTGTGAATCGCACATCTTTTGCAATAAAAGGTAGAAGATGATAGATCTTCTCTTTCGATCGAATAAGATGCAAAAGTAAGATCTGAAGGCAAAGAAACAGACGGCTAAAGCGATTGCGAACTGAAAACACATTTAATTTGAAAAGAGAGTTACCAGAATAGAAGATCGGAAAAAGAGACTGTATGGTCTTCGTTCGGGATGATATGAAAACTTGAACAGTGACGGTAGATCTGATAAAGCTGAGCAGTGATGGTGAAGCTGATAAAGATGAGCTACGATGAAGGTGGAGCTACGACGAAGGTGGAGCAACCATGGTTTATATCGATTGAAGTAAAAGGAGAAGCGAATCACTGAAAATCAAATCAAGGCAGAGAAAATGTTAGGAAGTTGGGAAAGTTGGGAAATTAGGGTAATAGTATATGACTAACATATATCTCATAAACTACCCGGTCCAACTTTTTTAACATAGAAATGGTTTCCCTCGGTTATGTATATAACCGAGAGAAATATTGAAGATTTGAGTTATTTCCTCGGTTATATGCATAACCGAGGAAATGTTTCCTTGTTTTGAGCGGGTTCAAGCCCAATTTTCCTCGGTTTTATTAATAACAGAGGTAATGTAGCCCAAGTTGCCTCGGTTATACTTATAACCGAGGCCAAAGCCCCTTTCTCCACTAGTGTCAGTTTCATTACTCCTTTATTTCTAGTCTCTTTACATTTTTTCGCACTTATTTTAAGTCATTATTAGCGAAATCTTTCGTGACTTGACCAAGGAAGGGTCAAGGCTATGTTTGATTAGTATGAGGACTTAACTTGAATACAACAATCTACAAGTTGACTTATATGTTAATCTTAGTACAGAAAACAGAAACTTCAATCTCATCGTGGGTTGATCAACCACGAGGTAACTCTCTATGATTTATTGTTATCTCTAACTTTTACATATATGCATAATTGTGCCTAAGCAAGAGTAAGTAACATCAGTCTTGCTGAGACTGGAGAGAGACAATCTAACACTTATTGGGAGTCTCACTACCTGTCGGTTAGGGTTTGGGGTTTTCTATTTCTTAAATCTATCTATCGACAAGCTCTTTAGCGCGATGTCGAAAGTCATGATAAGTAAAAGGAGGTGATTGAAGAAGAAAGTACAGTTTCCATATGAAGTAAGGAAGAGTTGTTGGTGTTGTGCGATGTGAAACATCAATATAACTAAACCTGAATCCTGATGCAGTTTATCCCTTATCCCATAATCACTATGATACATGGTTTACCCTGAAATGGTTGAGTCATTCTTTAATTATTATCTTTTTCCCCTACCTTACTATTTTTATTTAATTAAAGCTCAAAACAACTGCTGTTTGCTCAAATTATTATCATTCAATCAAGATTTACTCATATTTGACCAATTTTTGTGGGATTCGATCTCTGCTTACCCTATCTCTATATTGTTTGCAAGGAATTATTATTTTTTTGTTACCTTCGACACCCATTAAAATTTTATTTTCCAAATAAAGCAAACATTTAGGCCCTGTTTGTTTACTGTAAAATATTTTACAGGAAAATATTTTTCGAATTTTTAGGTGTTTGTTTCAATTGTAAAATAAGTCAATGGAAAATTTTAGGTTAGTGAAGGGAAAATCTCTTTATAAATAATGGAAAAAGTTTTCCCAAAGAAAAAAGCGAAAACATTTTCCATCAAAAAGACGTCTCATTTCTTTTACGTAATTAGACTCCTCTTTGCCTTCTTCTTTCTTTATCTTTCTATTGTTTATATTGACAGAAATTGAATACGAAAAATGGGTTCCATTGAATTCGTAAACCTACCTTTGAGCGGGCGCTCCTTCCACGTGAAGGTTGTTTGAAGAAAGCGGTGTTTTAGTTGAACGGGGTCGAACTGTGTGTGGCACGAATTCGCCCGAGTTTTAATTTTGAAAATAATAAGAGTCTTGCACTCTCTGGGGAATGATTTTTGTTAAAGATAAAACTATTTTCAATTTGATTTTCTTTAAAATGATAAGAATAGTAAAATAAAGTCAAAACCCTATTTTATTGGGAAAAGAGTCGCCACCCGGTTCAGCTCCATAGGGAATTGTGGTATACTGATCCGTGGTAGGATTCTAAACCTAAAAAGAGAGATTCTGAGTTCGGATATAATGGTTACTAATTTTATTAAAAAATTGAGAATTATGACTTTTATGAGAATTTCGGCATTACGACGGCTTAATAAAAGAGTAAAAACTAGCCGGAATTTCGGTAGAGTAACAGCGCTACATAGGTTTTCCCATAGTAATCCGGACAGGGTTTCCCTTATTTTAGGGTGTCCGGTCTTCACCTGCAAACTCGTTTCACATATTAATGTATTTTATTGAAAATAATGGTAAAGCATCACCAGTGGCTCTTTGCCCCAAGCATGCAATGAAAACGAATAGAATAATGTAAATAAAGTTTAAGGCGCAGAGCCAATACCCTCAGTTACCTTTGCGCTTGTCCAAGATGACGTGAGAGCCGCTTAGAGATTGAATTGTCGTTGATTTGACGGGAAACTTTGAGAAAAGTTGAATTGAAAAGAGATTTGTAGGTGTTTGAGATGATTTGAGAGCGTTTTGACTCGAGTTATGAGAATAATCACGAGTAAAACTGGTTTTGAATGAGTTTTATCGAGTTTAAATCTAAGGTTTCTGAGGGAAACTTGATTTAAATCGAAGTTTGAAGGGATTTGGTTGAGGATCTTTGAATCTGGCAGAATTTCGACGCGTTTCGGAGCGAAAACTAACGAAATTTTCTCTGGGGAAAGCCGTGATCCGAACTCTCTCTCTAGTTTTTTTTTCTGTTGTTCCCAAATGGAAGGATGGCACTTCCTTTTATAGTATGGAGGTAAATATCCCGCTGGCTATTTACCTATACAGGGGGTAGCCCCCTAGCTTCCCGGATTTTGGGGGATGCTACCCTCTAGGTAATAGCCCGCAGGCTATTTACGTAGGTAATTAGCTCGCGGGCTAATTACCTAGGGGGATAAAAATCCCCCAAATCAGGGAAAGCTAGGGTTAGGTGGGGGGCCCGATTCGATTCGGTTTTGATTTTTTCCAAGTTTTCGGTTCGTTTTGAGAAATCGGACATGATTTTTAGGGTTTTTCGGATTTTTGATTAACGGATAAATACGACAATTCGGCTCATGCGGCTCTTGTCATTCCTGTGATGCGAAGTCGATAATTTTCCTCTTCGAGTCGAGCGGACCGTGCTAACAGTTTGCCCCTCGCATATAGGAATTTTAATCCATAGAAATATTCACTAGTATGTAAAAGGAACCGTAAAACATTGTGTGAATGCATGAGTTGATATTTTAATAGACGAGTTTTTGAAACAAAATATTTTTCCCCTTCAATTAAAATGTTAACGAGGGTAAAGAAATTTCAATTAGAAATTATTTTGGAATTGGCGCGGGGCCGAGAATATTAATTTTGAAGTTTTTGAAAAAAATTTTGATGAGTGAAAAGCATGTTGGTGCGTGTTTCAGAACAATTTTTGGTCCACTCCGTTGGAACCAGAAATGTAAACAGCTTGGAAATACAGAAAATATTGACCGCAGGGCCCATTCCTTTGGTGTAACGGTAACATTTGTGACCGTTACACCCTCAACGTGGCACACTGCATGTATGCCACGTGGGGTGGGTAATTAGCCGCGGGGCTAGTTACCTAGGTAATTAGTCCCGTGGCTAATTGCCAAGCTCAATAAATAGAGCTCTTCTCCTTTTCATTTTTCACACTTCTCTCTATCTCTCTAGCTTTATCTCTCTAGAGATTTCAGCTCTTGCGATGATGTTTTCGCTTCAGCTCTTTCCAGTCATGCCCCTGTTGCTCCGATTCTTCGGGGTTAGCATGTGGTATAAGCTTTACAATGCCCGAGTCGGGCTTCCAGCTGTCACCGTCACTCCTCAGACGGTTTATATTGAGGGAGTTGTGGTCTCCATTCCTCTCGTGCCGGCGGAGAGTCTTTACGGTATGCCTCCCAACTGGACATACCACTCAATTAGGCCTTATATATACACCGATTTTGGAGGCTCTAGACCCGGCGGGACATCTGTCTCGCAACCTGGTTAGCTCTCTTTTTTTATTTGTTTTAAAATGCATGTTTTATGCTTTCAAAACTTATGCATGTCGCGGAATTTTTAGAAAATATCCTTATGCATGTAGCGGAATTTATTTAACTGCCTGATTAGCTGTTAAAAATTCTCGTAGGCTTATTAAATTTGTGAAAAATTATTTTGTGACTTAAAATAATTTTTAAAAATTATATGCCATGAAATTAAATTTTAGAAAATTAATTTTAATAGGAAAATGCTCCTAAAAATTATCGTAGGCCACAAAATTAATTTAGGAAATTATTCTGTGCGATATACTAGCTTCAAAAAAAATTATTCCATGTCATGGAATTAACTTTAGAAAATTAATTTCAAATGTATGCTTATTTTGGCTGACGGGGATTAGTTTTAGAAAACTATCATGTGTTTTATTTTTCAAAATTATGCTCCGCTGGGGATGCATGAATGTTAAATAATTTTTGAAATGTCATGTTGGGCACGATAACCACTGGAGTTATCGGACAAAAATTTTATGTGTGCATGAATTGCGAAAATTCTTTTAAATGCAGGTGATCGAGCA
This sequence comes from Euphorbia corollata, assembly GCA_948277035.1. Lineage (NCBI taxonomy): Eukaryota > Viridiplantae > Streptophyta > Magnoliopsida > Malpighiales > Euphorbiaceae > Euphorbia > Euphorbia corollata. The sequence continues at coordinate 8,516 of CAOJBI010125417.1, forward strand.
TAACGAAGGTAGTGTACAACATGTGCACAAATGGTATAGAGCCTTATCTCCAGGTGCCCGGGCCATTATCGATGACACTTATGTCGGCACTATGGTTTGGAATCTGGTGTATAAGCACTCACGCGGGTATCCTTAGCTGAGTCGCTGGTTTGACACTACCCATACCTTCCACTACTCTTGTGGGGAGTTCACCATCACTACTCTTGATTACTGTGCTATCACCGTGTTGTCATTTGCTGGTACCGTGATCGAATTCAATGCCACCTTCTCCTATTATCGGTTCGATAGAGTGGCAATTGAGGCCTTGATTGTTTTTTCGGGTACCACCAGGAGTTCTGTCTCTTGTGAGCAGCTGATGGACTTCTGGATGCAGGGGCATGGAGCTGGCTGATCAGCCGGCTGTGAGGCTTGGGCTTTCATAGCCGCCACCTTATCTTGGTTCTGCTTCCAGACCTGGCGGTCTGATATTAACCTTAATATCCTACCGAGATTCGTCGACATTCATAAGTTTGATGAGCTTGCTTGGGGTCGGGCTGCCTTGGCTCACGTGTACTGGGCACTAGATCATTGCACCAAGAACAGAATTGAGAAATTCAAATCTTCTCTGCAGGTACTCGCGGTGCGTCTTCCTATCCTGATTGATTTGATTCCCTTTTCTTTATTTTCAGTCATTTGAGTGTTTGCTCGTCCTGACTTGTGGTTCTTTTTTTAGATTTGGTTCTTCGAGAGGGTATCTTGGATAGACCCTTGTTGGTTCCGGGGATCAACTATTCGAGATATCCTTGACTTTCGCACTACTTTAGAGGGTGGGATATTCAGCTCACTCGGCTCCAGCTCCTGCAGCATCTCAGGAACCTCACTACCGACCAAGTATTTTGATCTGACATTTAAGTTCATCTTTATGCTGTTGGATTCATTTCTAACATTCGACTTTTCTAAATGCAAATTAGGACTGCTCCTTCGGGAGAGTCACCTTCTCTTGACTGGACTCCTGAGATGGTGTTGGCTAGGCCTTTAGTGGGTAGACACCTGATCAATTCTAGCCCTCAGTCCATGGAGTGGTATTTAGGGAGTAGGATCCACGGATGCCACTTGCCTCTCAGGTTTAGATTGACTCCTCCTCCACTTCTCAGTTAGTTGTTTTGGCCTCAGAATGCCTACAACCTAGCGAGATTGTGTCACGAGGGCATATATGGAGTTCTGTCGGACTCTACTTCTCGGTTGACCGGATGTGGATCCTGAGCCTATCCCGGCTAACTATGAGGAGGATAGGCACGACAGTGCACCTTCTGGTAGAGGTGATGGTCCCTCAGGCGGTGGTGGTCCCTCGAGCGGTGCTGGTCCATCTGGTGGATCCTGTCCTTCGGGTTTGCGAGGCGCTACCAGAGTGATGGTAGGATTTGGTCTGAACTATCCATGTTTATTTTCTTTACTTTTAAAGTGTTTGTATCCTGACTTTGTGTTTTTGTTTGCTTTGAAACAGGATCATCAGGGTAGGAAGAGGACTAGGAGCAGGCCCACAAGTTTTTTTGGTTCCTTTGCTGCAGCTTCAGCTGACTCAGATGTGGTCCCTGGTCACAGGAATATGTATCCTGATCAGCTTGCCTTTACAATCTTCAAGCCAGACGGGAGTACCTATGTGCCACTGATCGAGCCACACTATGATCCTAACAGGCCTGTGACTTATGTCCCTGCCGATGCTACTCATGTGAGCGTCGTTCTTGACCTTATATCTTTTTATCTTTTCTGAATTGATAGCTGATCTCAAATCTTACTTTTAGGTTCCTGTGGCTGATAGTACCGCTGACTGGGGGTATTATCAGGGGATGCAGCGCTTCATCATAGGGCATAGTGCCAAGATGATCGTAAATCTTCTGAGACCTGTTTATTTTTAAACATGATGCATGTGATGCAATGTTATGAATATGCATGATGACATTTTATTTTGCAGGGGCATATTCAGCAGCTGAACAAGGAGATCTCAGAGCTTTGACTTGGTGGGGGAATGCCATAGCAGCAGCCGCCTTCACATGCAGGACCCTCCAGTTCTCAGCAGCCTCTCTCTTATCCAGGATCTTCCGATCCATATGATCCGTCCGCTGGTTATCACCCAATCTTCGATGATCTAGTGTTCGGGCAGTAGACTGTAGCTTTTCCTTTTATTTCTTTTTTTAGCAAACAGAACATTTTTAGCATATTGTACGTACAGGTTTGCCACTTCTGAGGCGATTTTTGATGTAATGTCTTCTTCTTATTGATTGTGTCTTTTACATATCTAGCCATTAATCGAAATAACGAATGAGCTTATGGGGTAATCTACCAGTATTGGTAGATTGCCCTGTAAACTATGTATAGCGAATCGCTACTCTTCTTCTTCTTCTTTGTGTAATTTCTGACCCGACGATGATTGATGTTGCCATAGAATGTTGGGATCCTGTCGATAATGTTTTCCGCTTTGGAGATCAAGAACTATGTCCCATGTATGAAGACTTTTATGGGTTGCTAATGTCTTCGACTGACTTACCCATTGCCTTGCCATCTCACAGCCCGGAACTCACTGAGGCTTTGATGAACCGCTTTCATTTACCGAGAGCTGACAGACACAGACTGATCTGTATTAATTCTGGAGGTCTCATGCTTTTTGTAGCACTAGAGATAATTCAGGGTCTTGGCCCAGATGATGACAGCTGGTTGCCCCTTGCCTGCTTGTTATTGCTGGGAGTTTTTCTTTGTGAAACCACCACAGGTATCTGCAGCTTTGCATATTTGCCTATTGTTTACCAGATACTGTATGAAGTTTCTCCTATCGTTATTAGTTTAGTGGAGACTCTAATTTCTGTTCGTTCGACCAGTAATGGGGATGGAACGACTGCGCGTGGTAGCAGTCTTCTTCCCCAGGTAAGTTACTTTCTTTTGTGTCTATCCTTTTCTGTTTAGAATTAGTTATCTTACTTTGTACATTCTCTTTTGTAGCTCTGGTTTTGGGACAAGCTGGCTGTTTTGTCGATCCTAGAGGAAGTGAATTATATGCCAAATAGCCACTGGGAAGGTGCTCCTTGATTCGAATTAGCTATCGTGATCATAAGCATTTAACCCTGGAGGAATGGCGTAACTTTATGGGAGCTCACACTATCGAGAGTATTCGTTGAAATTGCCCCTGGTGGGTGGTATCACTCGTAACTACATATGTAGCTAAAGTTGGAGTAGTTTTATTGGGACTATCAGAAGTCATCTCATATTCCCCTGGTAAACTTTGCAGACAATATGGTTATCCTCAACACTTCCCAGAAAGGTTGTGTTCATTGACTGACATCGCCTTGACTTATCTTCACTGATATGCATATGAAGAAAGGTGAGCTAATCGGGCTTAGGTCGTTGTGAACTTCACCCTTGCTTTTGACATTTACCCGGTCCAGGCCTATCGTACGTGGAGTATCAGGACTCGCAGGCTGGCGACCTTTTTATAAAGGTTCAACGAGACTCGCCGTCTTTGCCAATGTCTTGTCAGGGACTGAGCTATGATTAAGTATCTGTGATGTAATAATAAGGGCTTCTGCCTTGTGTTTCTTCTTTGCCTTCATCTTTTAGCTTGTAATGTATTTATGTGCAATAAAGCAGATGATGCTTCGTGAATATATATCTCGTGAAATGATGTCACATGTCCATTTAGTACGCACATATAACATTTCATTGACAACGATAATGTTATGAAAGAAATCATATTCAATCATAGAAATAAATGGTATTAACTTCCAATTTAATATCCATCGTCGTCTAAGCTTCCTAAGAAGGATTTTACCAAAGACATTCTTCTCTTTGATTTTTTGCAATCTTTATTTTTGCCTAAGAACCCTCACTAGTTCTTAGAAGATTTTTTTACACAAAGTAGTGTTTCAGCTTGTCTTGATTGACTGGGTTGACGAATTCATTCCCGTCCATATCCATGATCTTCACTGCTCCTTTGCTGAGGATCTTCTTTACCACATATAGACCATTCCAATTCGGTTGAAATTTGCCCCTAGCATCAGTGTGCATTTTCCTAGCTTGTTTCAAGACCAAGTCCCCGGTTTTCAGCGGTACATTTTGCCATTTTGACCTTACAATTGTACGCCCTAGCCATACGCAGTTGATACATTTGGAGACTGTTGAGTGCTGCCAAACGTTTCTCATCAATCAGGTTTAGCTCCTCGTATCTAGCTTTTGCCCATTCATCTTCCGATAATTTTGCTTCGAGAGCAATACGCAAGGACTTAATTTCTATTTCTGCAGGGAGCTCTGCTTCTGTCCCATACACAAGAGAGAATGGAGTTTGTCCAGTTGGAATTCAGATACTGGTCTGATATCCCCATAATGCAAAGGGTAAATGGTCAGCCCAATCCCTGTAAGTGATCACCATTTTTGAGATGATTTTCTTGATGGATTTATTTGCTGCTTCTACTGCTCCGTTGGCCTGTGGTCGGTATGGCGATGAGCGATGATGCTTGATAGCATATTTCTCTACCAAATGAGCAGTATTACCTTGGAACTGGACCCCATTGTCCGTTATTATACTATGTAGAGTACCGAATCTGGCGAGAATGTGTTTCTCAATGAGTCGAGCCATCTTTTTGGCTGTGATATTGGTATATGATTCCGCTTCTACCCATTTGGAAAAGTAGTCAATGACTACGACTATGAACCGATGGCTATTTGTAGACGAGGACCTGATTTCACCAAATATGTCAATGCCCCAGGTTGAGAATGGCCAAGGTGTAGTTAAGCCTTGTAATTCAATGGGGGGGGGGAAGGTGAATGACATCCCCATGAATTTGACAAGTGTGGCAAGTCTTATCTTCTTGTATGCAATCAACCATCATGGTCAACCAGATGTAACCCATCCATTGGATTTTCTTGGCTAACATGATTCCATTCATGTGTGGGCTACAGTCCCCTGAAAGTACTTCTTTCATCATTACTGCTGCTTCTTATTGTGTCAGCAATAGACAATCAGATGACCTTTTTAATAGATCTCCATTAACTAGGTAGAACTGAACTGACAATCTTCTCAGTATGTTTCTGTCTGAATTAGTGGCTTCTTTGGGGTAACATCCATCCTTCAGATACTTGAGTATGTCAATGTACCAAGGTTCATCCAGTTTTTCCTCAGTTTCTATTGCTGAGACATAGCATGGGGTCTTCGCCGTTTACAAAATGAGAGGCTTCATTAGTCGGCACTAGGGTCCTTCCCACATAGATGCTAGGGTTGCCAAGGCATCAGCCATTTGGTTTTCTTCTCTAGGTAGATAATGGAATTCACATTCACTGAATAGCGATGCTTTTCTCCACACAGCTTCCAAGTAAGGTTTGAGAGACTCTTCTTTCAATTCCCATTCTCTTGTGATATGTTTTATCACGAGGGCGGAATCACCGATGACTCTGATTCTGTCAGCCTTCAGATTTACCAAAGTTGACATACCAAACAGGCAAGCTTCATATTCTGCCCCATTATTGGTGGTTACAAACTCGAGTCATTTGGATAGGGGTATCATTCCTCCCTGTGGGGTAATTTTGATTACTCCTAGACCTGCTCCTCTTCTGTTTACGACTCCATCAAAATACATTGTCCATTTCTCTAAGCCATCAGATACAACAACCAATTGCTCGTCTGGAAATTCCAAATTTTCAAAATATTCGGATTCCACTGGTTGACTGGCTAGGAATTCGGCGACTGCTCTTCCTTTGATGACCTTTTTAGTTACATACTCAATGTCAAATTCAGAGAGTGGTAACAACCATCTGGGTAATTTTCCTGTTAAGGAAGGTGTCTGATAGAGATACTTCATCGAGTCAAAGGAAGAGCAGTCGGTAAGATTGGAAGTAATGTCGTAGTTTCTTAGTGAGCCACACCATCACAACGCATGTCTTTTCCACTATCGTATAGCAGGATTCATATTCGAGTAGCTTCTTACTGAGGTAGTAGATAGCATTCTCTCTTCTGTCATCATGTTCTTGCATTAGCATTGCCCCTCTTGAGGTTTCCTCAATTGCCAAGTACAGAATCAAAGGTTTCCCTAGAATTGGAGGTTTCAAAACTGGTGTATTGGCCAAGTAAGCTTTGATTTTATCGAGAGCTTCCTTACATTGCTCGTTCCATTCAGCAGGGGGCTGTTTCTTGAGGAGTCTGAATATGGGTTCACATATAGTAGTCAATCGTGCAATGAAACGACTGACGTATTGGAGTGACCCTAAGAAGCTTTTGACTTCATTTTCAATCTTAGGAGCTGGCATCTCTTGTAGGGCTCTGATCTTATCAGGATCCATCTCTATACCTCACTGACTGACAATGTGGCCAAGTAATTTACCCGACGTCACTCCAAACACACATTTCTTTGGATTGAGACGCAGATTATATTTCTCTATCCTGGTGAGAAATCTGTTTAACACAGTAGGGTATTCCTCGGGAGTGTTAGACTTGACTAGCATGTCATCTACGTATACTTTTACCTCTTTATGGATTAGGTCATGAAGTAAAGTAGTGACTGCTCGCTGATATGTTACCCCGGCATTTTTCAATCCGAATGGCATAACTCGGTAGTAGTATGTGCTGAAAGCTATTTTGAACTTATCTACCATGTTCATCAGTATTTGATTGTAAATAGAGAAACCGTCTATGAAGGAGTACATGGCAGCTCTCGTAGCGCTATCAACCAATACATCTATTTGTGGTAGAGGAAAGTCATCCTTCGGCGTGACCTTGTTCAAATCCCGGAAGTCTACGCATACTCTGACCCTTCCATCTTTCTTGGCCACTGGAACTACATTCGCAAGCCATGTGGGATACTCAACTATTTCAAGAAATTTTGCATTGATTTGTTTAGCAATTTTTTCTTTTACTTTCTCAGGCCATTCTGGATGCAAACATCTCATCTTTTGTTTCACTACACGGATTTTAGGATCTTTGGAATCCTGTGTTCCACGATGTGCCAATCAACCCCAGGCATGTCGTCGTAAGACCAAGCGAAAGCCGAAATGTGTTCTTTTAGTATTTTTATCAATTCTCTCTCTTGTTCGATAAATAATTGATTGGAAATGAATACCATTTTAGGGTTTTCTTCTGTGTTTAATTTAATTTCTTTGAGGACATCATCATTGATATTGAAAATGCTAGATGTATGCTAGAATGGATGCATGGAATCATAATCAGTAACACAATCTAAATAAGCAAAGTTTCCACTTTTATTGAATGCATCATAAGCTACATTATTAAGTTCAAAGATATCAGACAAAGCAACAAAAGACTCATCCTATTCTATAGGCGTTGGTCCTTCATTGTTAATAGGTTGAGCGGCAGATGATTGCCCTATGGGAATAATGACTATCTCTTCTTCGTCATCATCATCAATCTCCATCTTGGCTTTTTCTTTGTCCATCATAGCCAGCTGTTCAGTCTCATTTATCAGATTCAGCTGAGCTTTGAGCTTGTCAGCAAGGGAATTGAGAAATTTCTCCTCGTGAGTTATCACATATAGATTTTTCTTTATCCTCTTCTCGTCGTATTTGACAGGACATCTACCTTCCCCAGAATCTTGTCGGAGTCAACATCAACGATGTTCATTGTCTGCTCCACTATTTACTTTTCTCGGATCATATCAAAAACACTACCAGGTTTCGAGATCTTTTCAGATGAGGCGGATTTCCAAAAATATGGACAAGGTTCTAGTGTCCCATTATATAAGCCTTGACATGCATGTTTGAATCCATTCTGTCTGGAAAGTTTATTATTCAAGTGCTTGGGTCCTCTGTACCCCAGGCCTGCTGGTTGAAGTTCTCCTAGACCAATATTGAACGTCGGGACTCCTTGCTCCTATGTACCAAGTCCGGTTCCTGGAATATGATGGCGTTGCATATATTGCTTTATCCATGGGCTCCGGTACTCTTCTGGCTTTTTCACTATAACGTTCTCCAATAGTAGCTATAGTGAAGCCTCTCATGTTGTTGTCTTCAATGATGAGTGCGGCGATTGTTGATGTCTTATCTGCTTCCAAAGTGACTATCTTTCCTCGGAAGGGAATCTTAACCTTTTGATGGGAAAGCTAGGTTTAGGTGGGGGGCCCGGTTCGATTCGGTTTTCATTTTTCCCGAGTTTTCGGTCCGTTTTGAGAAACCGAGCTTGATTTTTAGGGTTTTTCAGATTTTTGATTGACGGATAAATATGATAATTCGGCTCGTACGACTCTTGTCATTCCCGTGATGCGAAGTCGGTAATTTTCCTCATCGGGTCAAGCGGACCGTGCTAACACCATCGTTAGCCACTTTCTTTCATCAATTCTCGTCCATCCTTGTAAGTCCCATGTTAATCCCTCTTTTTTCTTTTAATTCGGCTTGCGTCCCAGTTTTTCTGTTCTTCCATTTTTTTTGTCTTATTTATTTATTTAATTAATTTTGAGTTGGCATCATTGTTTTATATGAATTTGTGCTTTATCTTTTGATTGTAATATTTGTCTCTTCTGAATTATTGAGTTCCTTTGTGCCTTTTGAGGTTTAGAATTTTATTGAGTTCCTTGGTTTATTTGGTTTTCCTGGTTTAAAGATTTATGTTTCTTCAATTTTGATTAATTCTTAGAATCTATCAAGCAACCTGGAAGAGCAGAGTTTGGGGCCAAACTAAAATACTAAGGGTTGTGTTATAGCTCTTCTAGTGCTTCTAGTATTAGTTTTATTTCCGAACCTTACTATAACCCTGACTCATGCTAGATAATTCCTTCGGCATTCACTTAGCCAGGTTACACCCTATAGAATTCGATGAAAATATTGCCAAATCAGCCTTTGGTCGATAGTTAATTTTGCAGGAAATGCATGTACTATCGTTTTATTTCTCCTCGTATCTGATTTTTTTTTAATACTACACATGTTTGGAAACTTTCATCCTGTTTTGAGGAATAAGTTCTCTTTCCAAAAGTGTTTGTTTACAAGCAAGCCAATTTTATTATTTTCTTTGTGATATTCTTGAGTAGCTCGAGTGAAAATTATATTAATCAAGCAGGGATTATACCGCTCAAGTTTAAATGTATGTGCCCATAACATTTCCATGTTTTGTTTTTGTTGTGGATATTGAAACTCATGGCAATGTTCTTTGTAAATGTTACTATAATCTCATTATTTACAGCTTTATCCATGATTCTTGTTTTCTATATTTTTTAAATTTGCTTTTGCAGGATTGAACTGTAATCGAGATACTTGTTGTAAAAATACCACCATAGATAAAATTATAACTTCTGCAAAAATTAATCAATGGTTTTCTTCTGTAAATGAACATAACTACATTAATAAGCTGCTGGCTATGGGCTCTTTCCTTGAAATTGTAGGAACTGAATAAAACTCATTTAAGTGTAATTACTCATTTTTGTATTGAACTTTATTTTTATGTAGGGCTCAACATTGTTCATGTTTGTTGGTTTAAACATTTTATCGAACACTAACCGAGTTCGAGTTAATTTATTTTGTTAAAAAAATAATATTAAATGTAAAACACTTGGTACCTAAAATTTGTTTGATCATGTTACATTCAATCAATAATAGTAAATTTGCATACTAAAACTATCCTTATCATAATACAAAGCTGAGAATTGAACAAAACTTAAAAATATCATTGGTCAAAGATAAAAAATGAAATGCACGTGAATGTCCACAATTTTGTTTTAAAAAAATGACCTTAGTGCTATTATTTTGTTATAATTATTTTTAAAATTACATTGTGTCAATGCCCTATAATTCTAAAATATAAAAGTTATAATGGAGCTAGTTTACGAACTTTTACTGAGTTAATTATTGAAGTTGTTCGTGATCCTGCTATCGAGTTTATTCGCGAGTTTTCGAATCAATCCTGGCATTGTTCATGTTCGGCTCGTTTACGAATCGGGCTCAAAATCATGTTCACGAACTGATCAATTATGTATCAAGTCAAGCTGAACTTTTATTGAACCGAGCACCGAGCTATTCATGAACGGCTTGACTCATTTACAACCTTATTTTTTATGTTTAGAGGTATAGTGTAACATTCTAGTAAGGAGTTTGAGCTTGAATAACCAGAAACGTATAAACAAAATTATGCAACATACACTACGCCATAGATGGCCTACAGTAACAACAAGAAAGTATTGCTTAAAACGCTTAAAAAGTTGCATTAGAGGAATCAGCAACTCTTTTGGCAAAAAAAAGGGTTGGTATTTTGCTCCTTGCTGAAAGTCCCTTCGGCAACACTTTGCCCTACTTTGTGCAACCCCGAAAAAGTGTTACTGAATGTTCCTTCAGCAAC
>CAOJBI010125480.1:0-10209 GCA_948277035.1 Euphorbia corollata
TGGTACGTTGAATTTCAAAAACCGTAGATTTTTACCGGATTGTACACCTTTGTGTCTGGCTACTTCGTTTCCTTTTCCTCTTCTTTATAAAGAGTTTTTATTCTCGGGAGAAAGTTGTTACATGTACTGCAAGAGAGATCGCTCAAAGAAATGGATTCCAAGATCTTTCCCACATAAAATGAAATGTTATATGTGCACGCTAAATGAACATGTGATATCATTTCATGAGACATACATTCGCGGAGCATAATCTACTTTATTGTACACAAACACATTATAAGTCAAAAGACGGAGGCAAAGAAGAAAAGAATAAACACAAGTGTTAGGACGGTCCGCTCGACTCGATGAGGATACGTACCTATTTCGAATTACGGATTTGACACGAGGCAAACGGAGCCGAGTTGTGGTGTTTATTTTATTCGTAAAATTAAAATACCGAAAAATTGCTTTTCGAAAAGTCTGGTTTCACTAAATGGGTCGAAAACCTATAAAAAATCAAAACTCAATCAAATCAAACCCTATACCTACCCAAAGGCTCCCTTGATTTGGGGATTTTACCCCCTAGGTAATTATCCCGTGAGCTAATTACTTATGAGGGGTAGCATCCCCCAAAATTCAGGAAGCTAGGGCTTCCCCCCTAGATGGGTAATTAGCTCACGGGCTAATTAACCACCCACTATATAAGGGGGCTTCCCCCTTTCCATTTTAACAAGTTTCGTCCTGGGTTTCGCCTCAGAGCAAATTTCATCAGTTTTCCCCTCTAAATGCATCAAAACTTTATCTGTTTGAGGTTTCTTCAATTCAAATCACTTGAGTTTCAATTTGAATCAAGTATCACTCATAAACTTTCGATTTAAACTAGTTAAAACTCGTTCAAAATCAATTTTACTCGTGATTATAGCTATAACTTGAGTCAAAACGCTTTCAAACCACCACAAACACTTTCAATCACTCATTTTCAAACTTTTCTCAAAGTTTTTCATCAAAACATTGATAAACTCGGTCACTGAGGGTATTAACTCTAAGCCTTAAACTTATTTACGTTATTTTTATTCATTTGACATTGCATGTTTGAGTAAAGAGCCACTGAAGCTGCTTTACTGCTTTATTTCCAGTAAAATGAATTGATAAGTGTGAACAAACTTGCAGGTGAAGATCGGATATCCCAAATTAGGGGAAATTCCGCCCGAGTACTATGGAAAAATCCTAAGTAGCTTTGTTACTCTACCGAAATCTCGGCTAGTTTTTATTGCTCTATTATACTGTCATAATGCCAAAACTATCATTTAAAGCCATAATTCTCGATTTTTGAATAAATTAGTAACTATTATATCTGAACCTTGAATCTCTACTTTTCGGTATTAAAATCCCTTCATGGATCAGTATACCACAATTCCTGGTGGAGCTGAACCGGGTGGCGACTCTTTTTCCATAAAATGAGGTATTAACCTTATTTTACTATTTTTATTGTTATTTTTTAAAAAAATCAAATTGAAAATGATTTCTCTTAAATGGATTTAATCCTCAAGGAACGAACGCCTCTTCTTCTGATTTAAAACATAAAACCCAGGGAATTCGTGCATTGTGCATTTCGACTCATTTCCCATAAAAATCCTTTTCACGAAAAGGACTGTCGGTTCACTGTGGCGACTCTGCTGGGGAGTTTATTTTCTATTAAAATCAAAGTTTTTAATAAAAATCGACTTTTGATATAATAATGAAATTTTATTCAAAAACCGAGAATTATAGCATTTATGATAAGATTGCTATTACGCAAAATTTTAGGATTGCATTTGCACGTGCATAATATTACCTTTAGCCAATTTAGGTGTCTTTTGGTGAAGTATAACTCAAGTTCGCTTTAGGGCTTGGGGATATGGATCTGATCACACCCCTTGCGTAATGTAGAAAGGGCTTTGATTTACGTAGGATTAGAGTACCTGAGTATATCATATGTAAAAGGAGTTACTTTGGTTTGTTTTAGGGTATCGAACTTCGGTAAACAAAGTCACAGGGTACACTTTACACCCATTTCTTGAGAACGAATCCCTGCATATAGATGAACCATAGTCACTTCCCTATAGGTTTACCCTAAACCATGTAAGAACGTGAGCAAACTTCGCTAGTCCCTTGTTGACACAAAAGCGAAGTGACCAAATGGAGAATAAGGGCGGTAAGCACGATCTAACTGTTTGCTCCTTGTGTAGGTTTTATAAATTATCGAAATGTAAAACTTGTGAATGACATCACTATCGTGTGAAAGCTAATCACATCTTTATGCAGCCATGATATTTATCGTGTGACATTGCATTTTCCTTAGAACTATGACCTAAAAAACATAAATCCCTACAATATGATCACTTATATTACCAAAGCTATGTATTAGGCTTCTAGAAGCCAAATTCGACCCTAGAGTCTCAATGACTGTAAAAGTCACTATTCCGATTGTAAAAGTCAACTGTTTGACCAAAAAGTCAAACCTTTCCAAATTCAACCCTAGAGTCTCAATGACGGTAAAAGTCATTATTCCGATTGTAATGGTCAACCATTTGACCAAAAAGTCAAACATTTCCAAATTCGACCCTAGAGTCTCAATGATTGTAAAAGTCAACCATTTGACCAAAAAGTTAAACTTTTCCAAATTCTACCTTAGAGTCTCGACGACTGTAAAAGTCACTATTCTAACTGTAAAAGTCAACTGTTTGGTAAAAAAGTCAAACTTTTCCAAATTTGATCCTAGAGTCTCAGTGACTGTAAAAGTCACTATTCCGACTGTAAAAGTCAACCGTTTGACCAAAAAGTCAAATTTTTCCAAATTCAACCATAGAGTCTCAATGACTGTAAAAGTCACTATTCCAATTGTAAAAGTCAACCGTTTGACCAAAAAGTCAAACTTTTCCAAATTCGAACCTAGAGTTTCAGTGACTGTAAAAGTCACAATACCGACTATAAAAGTCAACAGTTTGACCAAAAAGTCAAACTTTTCGAAAACCGACCCCGAGTCGTACGAACTATTAAAGTTAAATATTCATGATTAATAAAGTCATCCTTTGACCAATGAGTCAACTTTGACCGACCTAAGAGTCGAGTCATATCAAAATCGACGTTGACTATTAAAGTCAAATATTCACGGCTAATAAAGTCATCTTTCGACCAATGATTCAACTTTGATTGACCTAATAGTCAAGTCACATAAAAACTGACCCCAAGTCATGTCGACTATTAAAGTTAAATATTCCCGACTAATAAAGTCATCCTTGGACCAATGAGTCAACTCTAACCGACCTAAGAGTCTAGTCACATCAAAACCGACCCCGAGTCGTATCGACTATTAAAGTCAAATATTCCCAACTGATAAAGTCATTCTTGGACCAATAAGTCAACTCTAACCGACATAGGAGTCAAGTCACATCAAAATTGATCTCGGGTCGTATCGACTATTAAAGTCAAGTATTCCCGATTGATAAAGTCATCTTTGGATCAATGAGTCAATCTAGACAGACCAAAGAGTCGAGTCACTGAAATTTGGACCTCCTATCCTTTCAAGTATTTCATGAAAACTTGATATCCCACTCTTAAGCTTTCATTCATGCATTCATACATATTCATACGCATACAAATACATTAGCATCAAGGGGAAAGAGCCCTAAAAACATTTGCTAACACTTGATCGGATGTGTTTTCAGGTTGGAAATGAACTAATACTCAGTTATAACGTACAACAAGTCCTCAAAAAGTCAAGAACCCTCTAGTTCTAGAATCGCTTGAGGATTTCTTTTCCGAGTCAGGGTTAAAAGAACAACATGGCAGACTAGCATAACTTCAACAAAAATTTCCGGAATTTTATAAACACTCTGGAACCAAAACTATATGTGGAGCATGGTTGCTTCTAATTCCTTAGGGACTCCAACAGGAATTCGAATTGAATGAATTAAAAGCTAAGCTGTTCAGCATAGAGTCAATGGTTTCTAAGGTGGACAAGATGTCTAGTTCATCAATTCGATAATGTTTGGATCTTAACAGATATCGGTTTAATGAATCAGATGCTCTTTTGCCAAAATTCATCATGCCCTACATTGCTCCTTACAATGGTACGGGATCTCCTCATGCACATGTTGAAGCATATCTCATAATTACGATGGGTGATGACCATACCGAAAGTCCATATTATGAACATTTTCCAAACCACTCTTCGGGGTTCGGCCACAAATTGGTATATAAGCTTGCCGTTAGAAGTGAAATTAGATTGGCATAATTATTAATGATAATATTAATAATTTTGGACTGGGTGACCGTGGCAATACAAAGGCCAGATTCTTTCCACAAAAGCAGCAGCTGCTAGAACAGACTCCTTGTCCGCCTCAATTGTGATCACCTTGCCATGACGGTATAGCTTAATCTTCTGATGCAAAGTGGAAGGAATAGCTCCTATAGAGTGAATCCATGGCCTACCAAAAGGAGAGAGTAAGTGACCGGGATATCCAAGACCGTGATTGTTACTTTGGCCTTCACTTCTCCTACCACCACGTCTGACTCAAAAGTCCCCATAGCCCCGTGCCTAGTATCATCATAAGCACAGATGATTATCTTAGATTTGGTAAGCATAAATTTGCTGAGGTCTAAATATGGAAGTGTTTTCAAATGACACAAGTTAAGCGCTCAGCCATAGTCCACCATAACACAGGGGATTTCTCTTCCAAAAATCTAGACCTTGATGAAGAGTGCCTTGTTATGCTTATAGAATTCGGGTGACAAATCTGACTAGTCGAAGCTAACTACTCCAGTCTTTTCCTTCAAAGGAAAACCTTTCCCAACTGCAGCACACATCTCCACGACTGAAGTGGTTAGAGTAGCATCCATTTCCAAAAGCTTCTCAATTAGTCCCTTTCGATGCGCTTCGAATAGCGTAAGCAGTTGCCAGACACTAAACCTGACCTGAGTGTTCTTGAGTTGGTTCACGAGAGGATCTACTTCCAAGGTTGCCTCATCGACTTGAGGAGGAAGAAGAGGATCTGCCAAAGTGTGTGTGGCATTTCGGCCTAAAGTTTTTGGCGGGCTTGCTCAGAATCTCATTTTCCAGAATTCTAGTTTCTGTAGCGGTTTGAAATGGATAGCTTGGCATTGGATGTAGAAGAGAGACGTCTTGCAACTCATAGTTGTCGAGATCAATGAGTTCTATATCAATCGGCTCTTTATCAATAAGCTCTATCTCCTCTTTCTTTGGGGTGATGGCTTTTCCCCTTTTGTCGGATTTCAAAACATAACTGTTGATGTCAATCGGAACAGCTATCTCATTATTAACAGAACTTATTATCTCGGCTTCTTCATCAGAGATCTCAGTAAGTGTAGCAGTGGACTTCACCATTTCAACATCCGCTTTATCTCCGATTAGCCTGATGGATTCATCTTCTACTGAATGTACCACTGGATTAGATTGTATTAGAATTTCAAAGACAAAATTTGAAGGCAGGCCAAATCTAGTCACATTCACTCGACCTCCTTGTGCCAACCTCATATGTTTGACCTCCACAGCCCGATCAAAAATCTTTGTAAGATTGGCAAGTTCTTCCAGTTCCATATAGTGGCAATAGCTAGGGAGCAAGCCATCAATTAGGATAGGAGATGAGATTGTAAAGGCGGGTCTCGGATGAATGACGACATGAATTACCATCCACCTACGGTAATATTCAGGAAAAGACTCCTTGTATCTTTATTGGCAGTAGAACAAATCATTCAGATTAGTTCTAGTCATTTTGTTATGGATGAATTGCCTACGAAAGGCCTGCGAGAACATCTCCCAATCGTGCCTCACTATTCTTGGCAAGCTCATAAACCAATCGGAAGCTGTTCCGGCGAGTGAGCAGGGAAATAAAGTAGCTATAGCCCGATTTGGCAACCCTTATCAAAGCCTCGAAACATGAAAAGCAAGAGATTCAATGCCATAATAGATAGGAATTCCTGAAAATATGAAGTGCATCTCTGCAAATCACGGAGGTGAAAGGCTTCTAAATGAGATGGCGGCATCTTCAATAGCATTCATACCTAAATTTTTAGATGAATTTACTCTAACAGGCACTACCTGACGATTCTCTTCTCTAGCCCTCTTGTGATGATGAAACACTATTTCCGGGTCCATCCCTGAGCTGACCATTCCCACCATATTTTCAAATTCAGGCAATGGGTTGGTAATTATGCTTAGTTTCAGGGCAGAAGGGCGAATCTTCTTATCGCTTACAAGCTTCTGAATCCTTTTGAGAAGGAGCTCACAATTATTAGTGTGATGGCCATGAGTGACATGATAAGTACAGAAATTAACCCACTCGTTAGGCTTTGGAGGAGTATAGGGTTTGAGATTATCCAGGAGCTTAAGTTCATGGAGCTTAGTGAACATCTGAGTGAGAGTGAGAACATAGGGAGATATGCCATTGTTGTTTGCATTTGTAGCCCTACAGCTGATACCTTTGTAGGTTGCATGACTTGAATGGTAGCTTATGCGCTAGCATGCTTTGAGTTGGCAGGAGTAGAGGCTGAGGCAAAATTATCAAAGATCTTTTTGCACCATGTATTACCTTGGTTCGTGCCAGGAGTATGCTCGATCCCATGGATCCTCTCTAATTTCTCAGCTTTCACATGAACATCATTGTAGCTCGAGTATTCATCTGCCCCTAGATACAGCTTGTAGAATGAAAGTGCTCCAACTAACAGCTTGACAATCATCTTAGATAGGCTAAGCCTATCTTTCAAAAGGACTTGCATGGCCATCCAGCGATCGTAATAGACTTTAAAAAGTTCTCCTAGCTTTTTCTTAACGGCTTCTAAATTTTGAATGGTTGTCTTCATTTGGATATTGAGCCCGTATTGTTCGACAAATGCCTCGGATAAACGCCCCTAGTCCTCGGCTATTTCAGTGGCAGAATGTTAAACCATTCATCAGCTGGCACCCCTAGAGTAGTAATGAACATTTGGACTAAGATTTTGTCTCTTAACTTCTTAGCCCTCATCACTATTTGATAGTTCTTGATGTGAGAACGGGGATCTCCCACTCCTTTGTACGTTACAAGTTCAGGCATCATGAAATTGTCTGGAATACAGTCTTCATCCCTCATCTAAGTAGAAAACTGGGGGTGTGACGCAGGAGGTGTGAGCGGGTGGTGCATGAAGATGGCCGGGCCCGAATGGGTGATCGTAAGAGGATAAGAGAGGCGTTTGCTTTTCGGGGATGATTTTTATTAAAGAGAAAACCGTTTTCAATTCGATCTTCTTTAATATGATAAAAATAGTAAAATAAAGTCAAAATCCTATTTTACAGAGAAAAGAGTCGCCACCCGGTTCACCTCCACCGGGAATTATGGTATACTGATCCGTGGTAGGATTCTATACCTGAAAAGAGAGATTCTGAGTTCGGATATAATGGTTACTAATTTTATCCAAAATTGAGAATTATGACTTTTTATTATAATTTCGGCATTACGACGGCTTAGTAAAACAGTAAAAACTAGCCGGGATTTCGGTAGAGTAACGGCGCTACTTGGGATTTCCCATAGTAATCCGGATAGAGTTTCCCCTATTTTAGGGTGTCCGTCTTCACCTGCAAACTCATTTTCACATATTAATGCATTTTATTGAAAATAAATGGTAAAGCAGCACCAGTGGCTCTTTACCCCAAGCATGCAATGAAAATGATTAAAATAACGTAAATAAAGTTTAAGGAGTAGAGCCAATACCCTCAGTTACCTTTTCGCTTTTCCAGGATGATGTGAGAGCCGGTTCGGGACCGAATTACCGTTGATTCGACGGAAAACTTTGAGAAAAGTTGAATTGAAAAGGGATTTGTAGGTGTTTGTGGTGATTTGAGAGTGTTTTGACTCGAGTTATGAGAATAATCACGAGTAAAACTGGTTTTGAATGAGTTTTATTGAGTTTAAATTGAAGGTTTCCGAGGGAAACTTGATTTAAATCGAAGCTCGAAGGGATTTGGTTGAGAATCCTTGAATCTGGCAGAGTTTTGACGCGTTTCGGAGCGAAAACTAACGAGATTTGCTATGGGGAAAGACGGGATTCGAACTCTTCTTCAAATGGAAGGGGAGCACTTCCTTTTATAGTAGGGAGATAATTAGCCTATGAGCTAATTACCTACCTAGGGGGTAGCCCCTAGCTTCCCGGATTTTGGGGGATGCTACCCCCTAGGTAATTAGTCCGCGGGCTAATTACCTAGGGGGACAAAAATCCCCCAAATCAGGGAAAGCTAGGTAATTAGGCGTACCGTGCTAACAGTTTGCCCCTCGCATATAGGAATTTTGATCCATAGAAAAATTCACTAGTGTGCGAAAGAAACCGTAAAACATTGTGTGAATACATGAGTTGATATTTTAATTGACGAGTTTTTGAAACAAAATATTTTACCCCTTCAATTAAAATGATAACGAGGGCAAAGAAATTTCAATTAGAAATTATTTTGGAATTGGCACGGGGTCGAGAATATCAATTTTTGAAAATTTTGAAAAATTTTGATGAGTGAAAAGCATGCTGGTGCGTGTTTCAGAACATTTTTTGGTCTACTCGTTTGAAACCGGAACTGCAAACAGCTTGAAAATGCAGAAAATATTGAAAAGTGGGGTAAAATGGTAAAATTACCATTTTACCCCGGGAATTGGCCGCAGGGCCACTTCCCTGGGTGTAACGGTCATATTTGTGACCGTTACACCTGTAACATCCCATTTCATAGCATCATATATGCATTTAGTTTTTGTATATTATATATCATATATGCATTTAGTTTCAACACCCGCAGTGTGGCACGCTGCATGCATGCCACGTGGGGTAGGTAATTAGCTACGGGGCTAATTACCTAGGTAATTAGCCCAGCGGCTAATTACCAAGCTCTATATAAAGAGCTCCACCCCTCTTCATTTTTCACACATCTCTTCTTTCTCTCTAGCTTTATATCTCTAGAAATTTTAGCTATTGCGACGATTTTTCGCTTATGCTTTTTCCAGTCATGCCCCTGCTGCTCCGGTTCTTCAAGGTTAGCATGTGGTACAAGCTTTATAATGCCCGAGTCGGGCTTCCAGTTGTCACCGTCATTCCTCAAACGGTTTATATCGATGGAGTTGAGGTCTCCATTCCTCTCGTGCCAGCGGAGAATCTCTACAGTATGCCTCCCAACTG
Organism: Euphorbia corollata; assembly: GCA_948277035.1. Taxonomy (NCBI): domain Eukaryota; kingdom Viridiplantae; phylum Streptophyta; class Magnoliopsida; order Malpighiales; family Euphorbiaceae; genus Euphorbia; species Euphorbia corollata. Next base: position 9,169 of record CAOJBI010125480.1, read on the forward strand.
GACGTACCACTCGATTGGGCCTTATACACCGATTCCAGAGGCTCTAGACCCGGCGGGACATTTGTCTCGCAACCTGGTTAGCTCTCTTTTCTTATTCATTTATTTCAAAGTGCAAGTTTTATACTTTCAAAACTTATGCATGTCGCGGAATTTTTAGAAAATATCCTTATGCATGTCGCGGAATTTAATTAACTGCCTGATTAGTTGTTAAAAATTCGTGTAGGCTTATTAAATTTGTGACAAATTATTTTGTGACTTAAAATAATTTTTAAAATTGTATGCCATTAAATTAATTTTTAGAAAATTAATTTTAATAGGAAATCGCTCCTAAAAATTATCGTAGGTCACAGAATTAATTTAGGAAATTATTCTGTGCCATAGATTAGCTTCAAAAATTATTCCATGTCACAAAATTAACTTTAGAAAATTATATTTCAAATGCATGCTTATTTTGACTGCCGGGGATTAGTTTTAGAAAACTATCATATGTTTTATTTTTCAAAATTATGCTCCGCTGGGGATGTATTGATAGGCGGAAATATGTTGTTATTTATTCAAGCAAACTGCAGTAATTTATTATGAAAATCTTTCAAATTTTATCAAGATCTTTGTTTTTACAGGTTTCTGCTGGAAAAAGGGAGATCTCTGTTCTGCTGCTTGGAATTGGTGCAAAATGGCGGGAAAATATTGCTGGAACCGAGAGGAGGCGTGCAGCAGTCAGAATTGACTGATTTGACAACCATTGGGAAGAGAAAACAAGCTAGTGGGGGACAACTTGTCATTATATTTACTTCTTTTGACATTCTAAGTATTATTTTAATAGTTAGTGGACAATATTTTATATTATGTAAGTGGGTTAAGTGAGATATTTTATGGGCACTTTGGTACTTATACTTAATTAATTCCTAGGGTTTAGTAGGTATTTAAGTTTCTTTTCTCTTTGTTTGTAGAGTTCGTATGGTTGGAAAAACAATTTTCTCTCTTCTATTCTAAAACTGAAATTTCCGCCATTAATGCTCTTGGAGCAAGCTTTTAACTTCA
>CAOJBI010125583.1:0-18181 GCA_948277035.1 Euphorbia corollata
GAGGTTCAATTTCGTTTAGCAAGTTTCAAAATAGTTAGTTTGGCTGTTGATCCTATCTAAAGTTGAGGCAATTAAAGCTCTAACTCTACGATCCACATGTACATCATATACAATACAACTACAATCAATCAGTTACGTGAACAATCGACGGACTACACGACGACACGTAAGGAAAATAGATATAATATACCATGAAATGGGAAATTATAATAAGGACCGAGTCTTGAGGATTCTCCTTACGCATGAATGACAAGTGTCTAAAAAAAATATTAAAATATAATAAAGCAATAGAATAAAGTAATTCTTAGAAAATTTATCATTCATGTCAGAGGAGGGTCCTCAAGACCCGGTCCTTGCTATAATTTCTCGCTGCACCCACATATCCTTTTCATGTTCTGGGGCGTAATCCACTACAGACATGGTCACTGTATTTGACCATCACCGTCAACTATTTCTCCGAATATTTCAATCCCACGGTTTTAAGAAACGTATTCAAACGGAGCGTATTTTACACTATCTTTCCCCTTTTTCTTTAAGTAAACAAAGCTCGTAGAAGTCACGCTATACAATTTCCAACCCATTCAATCTTTGCTGGACCCAATTCAATTTGCAGCAATGGGTTTGCAGGTATCGCCATCTTCCTCTCCCTCTTTTTTTCTTCAGTTATTGTATACTTTCATCCACGACACATTGTAGAATCAATCATATATTTGATGATCCTTTAATCCTTATTTGATTAACTATGATTCAGATCTGCCATTTGATTCATTTGACTGGAAATTTATGTCTGTTTTAGTTTATGCATTTTCCTTTGTCTTAGATCTAATTTTTCTGTACTCTTGAGTTTAAATTGTTTCTTTCTTACTCTTTATTCGAGAAAGGGGGAATTGATTCAGCTCAATTTTGATGTATTTTTGAAAGTAAATTGTGTCAAATATGTATTTTTCACATTAATCAATATAGCTTCCAGTATGCCTTTTAACTTTAGTGCCATTGAGTTTAGATTAATTCTATAGCAATTGATCTTCATCAATCATCTGAATATATTGGAGTCTTGTTTCTTCCTCTCTCTGATCTCACCTTGTTTGGTTATTAGGAGTAGGAATGTAATGGTTGGATATAATTGTAGTTAATGGCTAAAATGAGTTCATTTATGGTAATGTATGATCTAAGTGAAAAAAGTGGTAATAGTAGAGCGGTGATCTGCAGGAGGAATTTGAGGAGCATGCTGAGAAAGCTAAGACACTTCCAGAAAATACTACAAATGAGAACAAACTTATCTTGTATGGCCTTTATAAGCAGGCCACTGTTGGACCAGTCAACACCGGTGAGTTCATCCTTGTCTTTTTGCCCTCTGGTATCTCTCAATTTTGAATTGAATCTCTTACCCACATCTAGCCTATAGTTAAATTCCTTAACATTTAGTCTGAATAATAGTAGGATTGAGTCACATTTTACATTAACATCAAATGCCATAGTTGGTTTGTTGTTACATATATAACACGATAAGAAAGGATGAGCTTTAGTTATTATCGTGTTATGTTATTCAATGTATTCTGCAGGATTTGTATGGTTTTAAATTAATGCTGGATGTGGGATCTGTGTGTCCAATTTGCCAGTTCCTTATGTTCGATGTTTAAAATTTCCCAATTACTTAAGGGGTAGCAATGCATTTTATTGTGTTAATGTATTCTGCGTCATCTTGTATGATAATGATTGGAAAAAGAAATCGTGCTGATTTGATTATCTTCTGTAAATTGTGTTGCGGTGATAGAAATTGCAACTTAAAATTTCATATGTTGATTTGCAGCCCGTCCTGGAATTTTCAACATGAGGGACAGAGCAAAGTGGGACGCATGGAAGGCCGTTGAAGGTACTGAATTCTATTTATTATTGGTTTAGTTAAATGGACCAAAATTAGTGATTGATTTTAATTTTGTGGATACGGTGGTGGCAGGAAAATCTAAGGAGGAAGCCATGAATGACTACATAACTAAGGTTAAACAGTTGCTGGAAGAAGCTTCTGCTTCGGCTTAGTATGTCTTCTCCTTGTGGTCCTATTATTGGTTGTTTGCCTTTGAAAACATCAAACTTTTTCAAATAATGATCTGTATTTGGTTATATGTTGTTCTCATATCTGTCCGAATTTGAATTAGTAATGCAGCTGTACCAATATTGTTTTAATTTAATGCTGGAAATGGGATCTGTGTCTTGAATTTTCCCAATTCGCAATGCTTTTCTCTACCAATCCTCGATCATAATTCATAGTAATAGCATTGATGCATGATAATGAACTTTTAAGTTTGTTATGCATACAAGTATAATGAATGTCCATGTTATGCTGTACATTTATACATGTAATCATTGTAGCTACACGTATAGGGATATTAATAGATGTATCATTCATTACCAAATAAGCATAGCTCTGTAAACCAAGCAACCGTTAGTGAAAGCATTTTCATAAAGATTCTTACCCTGCAATAATATTTACAATGAATTCAATTTAGTTCTTGTCCAAAAATTACGGCCTTGGAATCTATTTAGATTCCCAAATATTCCTACTCTCTCTAAACAATCTCATAATAGCACATTTTTGCTCCAACCATTGTTGTCTCCATTTCTTAATTTTGAGATCATTATTTATCACTCTTACTTTTGATAGTTCTTATGTATTAGCATAATTTATTTTATGTTTTTGGCGAAGGTTGCATCATTAAATGTTTACTTACTAATATAGTAATTTCTGTTCCACATTTGGCCAGTTGAAGCTTACAAGACTTGAGTTGACTGAAGCGAATGTACTTTATAGGTGTTACAATATACTACTCATAAACCATATACAAATATGGTAAAAATATAAGTCAAATATCGAGATACCTCGAAATTTCTTGAAATTGTGTACAAAGATTGTAAAATGTTACATTAGATGTCTAAGGATTTAGTACAATTGGTACAACCATTATTAATGGGTGGAGATTATCATGCATCAATTTATGGTTTTTCAATCACTACTTGCAATAAAAGAAAAGCTTTCATTTTTTTCAAAGCAGGTCAATCCAGATTAAAATTAATTATAACAATGTCAAAATAAACATTGTATCATAACTAAGTAGAAAACATTTCTATGTATTTTTTTCATTATAAAGATTTTCAGAACAAAGCTGCTGTCACTGCTGAGATAGTTTTTGATCATTGTAACTTAGGGGAAAAAAATGCCGATGAGATGTAATTTTCAAGATATAAATTGGTAATGCTGGCCGGGCTACCGGCCTAGCAACTTCAGTGATAATTTCATAACCGGTATAACTAATGATTATCCGGAGAATACGTTAACAACTTGGTTAGACTCCACAACAAACTCATTTGGGCCCTGCCGTCGTGTCTCGGATAAAAGGCCTCATGGGCTTGTACGAATCTGTTAAAAAATGCAAATATTTCAAAAGATAATTGCACTCATTCTATAATTCTTTTTGAGGAAAATAAATTAAGGGATATAAAAACAAATCAGATATTTGCTTTACAGCCCCACCTTTTCTGCTAACAGATAGATATTGATACCAGCAGCAGTTGACATTAATTCGGTAACATGGCCGCCCCAACTGTACAAATTATTCTTTTGTTGCTGGCAATTATACCCAAAACTTCCTTCACACTTTTGAACCATGCAATTCTTAGTTATAAAAATACGACTTAATATAGTGATAGAATTTATTTAAATTTTTAAAAATATTTCAGACTGTTGAGCGAATAATTGCTCATTTGATATTAAAAGCGGGTGTTTCTTTGATATGATAGAAAACTTAATATTGTGTATATATCTTTAATTAAAGCTAAAATTATCAAATAGATATATCAATAAAGTTGGATAGGATGATGATGGATCAAATTTTGGTTCCTTTCAAATTATTTTCAATTAAAATAGAAAAATTGAAAGCTAAATTGACTAGTATGATGGAATGTTTTTGCCCAAATAAAATTTTTTAGTTGTTTTATCATTTATGTTATTCTTCGCAATACTAAAACAAAAATATAATTATCGATTGTCATCAACAAATAAATCAAAAACGTATAATAGAACAAATATTAGATTGAAACAAAAGGAAGAAGGGAATTATTTCCCTCTAATTTGTTCCATATAATACGTGGAATTTATTTGTAAATTCCACATATTTTGTAAAAAATTGTTCCACGAAATCAATATATCTTGAATTATTTCCATTTTCAGTACAAATATTAAATATGCAAACTAATATGTGTAACCCATAGTAGCAATAAAAAAGTATTACAATGGTATATTTTTGCTATAAAAGTTATGGTTTTATATACTAATTCAACAACAAATTGGCTTATAATACATATAACGTAAAAAATGTACTAAATAACTACTTTTATTTTTGCCATACACCAAATAACGTACAATTACTAACAGAAAAGCCTAGTAAAATTGAATTGAGTTAAAATAAATAGTTTCCAAATTTGACCGTTGGCACTAATGTATAGTGTAATGTAAATAATTTCTCAATTTGACAGTCGGTATTTATGTATATTCATGTGTAATTTAATTCATTTCAACCGATTCACTTGTAATGTAATTCATTTAAACTGGGATACCTTTTCTTAATTTGTAAATGGAGTACAATTTCAACTTTTGCATAATATGTTTTACTAAGATGTAATTTTTCAATTGATAAAAGAAAGATCTAATTTATGACAAGAAACATAAATACAGCAGTAGGCAATAAACTAAAATTAAAATGAAAATACAAGATGAAGATATAACTTAGCTAGAAAAGTAAATATAATACAATTTCAATTTTTTTAGTGTTGACAGTGATTTTTTTTAATATATAACGGTTGTGATGATGGGAATAGATGGCATCAAAACTTTAATATAATCATATCAAGAAAAAAAAATTTAATATAATAATGTTTAACTTTAGAACTGGATCTCCCTTTCCTCTCAATTGTCAATACAATACTATCATTTGCATATTATTGTTATTTGGAAAAGTTTCTATACAGTATTGTCATTTGCATCCTTTTTTATTAAAAAATTGAGGCATGTCATGTGAATATTCTATGAAGTTCAGTCATCAAATCAAACATGATTTCACTTTTTTCCCAATTTTCTGACTACTGTACACTAAAGATAAATTATTACAATACTTTACTTTTCTCCGGCCTCAGCACAACCACCACCCTCAGACATGGTCAATATTCTATCAGTTTTACTCTTCAATCCACGTCAAAATACTCACTGTTACATGATTTCTCCTTTACACTTTTTCCTTTCCCTTGTCGGCTATTTTCACAAAGACAAAAGGCATCTTCAAACCCTTACTATTACTAACACAAACTTAAATGTGCGTCATCAGGGCTCTAAAAGAAGAGCCGAGCCACAGGTGATAGTTTCAGGTTCGGATCTTATATAAGCTCACCTGAACCAAACTCAATCTTGACACTGCTCGCTTTAAACTAAATTCGAGCTCGGCTTACTATGAACCAGACTCAAGCTCATTAAAAATTTGAAGAATCAAACTCGAACGGGCGAATTCAGCTTGGTTTACAGCCCTACTGTTGATAATAATTTGATTAAAAGCTCAATGCATCAAATTGTAAGATTAAGGAGCGAAAATCAGAAAGAGAGCGCGGAACGCCTAATGATGCTTTTTTCCTTGCACAAAAGCTATTGAATCCACCTGAACATAAGTGACCAATTACATAGTTTCTACCATAGACGACCGTGGAAGGTTACATTTCCACAGAAAGCTAAGCTACTGCTTCATGGTTTAGAAAAAGATACATCAGCCTATTGGTATTTACTCAAAGAGCTGTAATTCACACACTAAACAAAGGTTAGATTATAATTTGATACCGCCAACTACAAGTTTTCTATTGAACAAAAGGATATCTAGACCCATAATACTCCCTTGCCCTTGAAGCTCCATCTCTGGCCAGAATTCCTTCTAAATCTCCGATAATTCGAGCCAACCATATTTCCAAGTTTCTCTGTACTTCCTTCAAGTTATTTCTAATGGAGTCAAATGAGCGTCTCATGCTAACTTTGGCTTGGCTGTCCATCTCATCATCCCCATAACAACTTTTCCCTATCTCGGTCTGCAATGCCATCTGCTTTTGTGCAGTTTCTGATGCACGCTGTTGAAGTCGAAATGCTTCAAGCAGAAACTCGGTTTGCCTTTGTATACGAAACTCTGGACTCAGTGTGGCTTCACAGGGATCACTAGCTTGCTGCAATGAATTATGGAAAAAGTCTTAGGAAGTATACCACATAATGTAGATACTAACTTTGGTAAGAGTAGGAAAATAATTCCAAACTTTCATAAGCTTTTTCTAGGCCGGGCCATTACTCTTAGCAAGTTAGCACGTGGAAGCACATGTATAATATATACATCAGATAGAAAGAAAGTTGTGACAATGAAAAGTATTTTCAACTTTTAGTCCAAAACTGAAAATTCAGTCTCATCTAAAATGCCGTCCAAAGCTTCTTTCAAAGAAAGCAAGTGGGAGAATGACAATAGGAATTTGTACTTATTTTTCTGAAAATAAATATCCATCCCGTTGTGTTCTTCTTCCAACCAATGCCAAATAATTAGCCATATTGGAGTAGATGGGCAATTAATAATGTGATAATTGCTTTTGCAATGGCATATTAGGTGCTCAATCTATCACTTAAAAATAAATTAGAAGCAACACTCAAGCTATACAGGACAAAAGCTTTAAATCTAAAATAATTGAAAATTTGTTTTGACAGGTTAGATGGTTATTGCAATTTGCAACAACTAAATATATGCTTCATCGTATCAAAATTTGGACATCTAGAACATATGCCCAGCTATGTAAAATTTCCCAATAAATATAACTGTTTTCTTGGGCATTTCAGAAATAAAATTTCCATTATGCACTAGGGATGAAATGACAATAAAGTTATAGGTCGGAACATTGTGATAGCAAAATAACACAGGAAAGTATGCATTACCATTCTTCTACACAGATCATCAATCTTCCCAGCAAGAGCTTGATATCTCTTGGCCTGCTTCCTCATTTGCGACGGAGCCTTGGATGGATCAGTTTTGCCAACATTTTCCAAGTTCAGGAGTTCCTGTTCAAGCAGTTTCAATTTAGAGGAAATTCCTGTTGATTCTCCATCTACCTTCCACGGAGACTCCCTTCTGAACAGGGAAAAAAGCATTAATCAAACTTGCATCAGTAGTCAGCAGCGAAATTGCAGTTATAGTTGATATTACTAGCACACAGAATTTGGAGTTTACCTTGGCACAAAATGCTTCATATGATAAGGTGATTCGAGAGATTCATAGTGCATATCCTGGAAATATGAAATAATTTGAGTATCAAAACACTAAAACAGTAAAAGCAAGCAACAGAATTATGAAAAAAATGAAAGAACTAAACCACAATGTTTTTAGTAAAATTTGTGATGTGCATAACAATTACAAGTTCAAATACTTAACCAATTAATGTAAAGAAGACGAGACTACTACTAAACAAAGAAAAATTAGTCCTGCCAACAAACTAAGATTGATATATAACGCCTGAAGTCTTCCATAGATGCAAAAAGCAACCAAACCAAATCCAAATATCAGATAAGAAATTGAATCCATTATTGCAAATGGGAGCAACCAAATAACAACAACATTCAGTTGCATATGACCCCTGTTGAGGGAAAACATGAATTACTTGTATAAAAATCTAAATGTCTTTCCATACAGTCAGGTACTCGTTAAGCATTGGCTTAGGCTTCAAAAATCCATCAATATAGTTGAAGAAATTATTCAATCGAGAGAAAAACAAGATCAAACCTGCCAGAGATTGGCTTTGTCAGACCAAAATTTAGAAGCAGAAGCAGCCAAGAAATCTGAACTGAAACCCCCAACAATTGATTGTTGCTGTAGATGATGCTGGCCGTACACGAAATTGACATTATCGTCTTCTTCGCCATGGTAACAGTCGCTGTTTCCACAACCGCCAGAAACTTCTTCTTCTTCCTCCTCCGCCGCGAAATCATTAGAAGGAGTAGCATTTCTAGACATAAACCCGATCATCTCATCCCGTTCAGAAATCTCTCTCTCCAAATCGTGTAGTTTAGCTTTCCATTCTTCCCTGTCAGACTGAAAATCGTCAAGTCTAGCCCTTAGAGAAGCCAACTCCTCTGTCGCAGTATCGATCTGGTGGAGTAGCCGCTTCTCCTCAGCTTGCCAAGCATTTCTATGACTAGCAAATATCTCAACAACTCTGGCATTAGCTTTGGAATCCTCTTTTCTCCTTGATTTCATCAGCTTGAGCTGCTCTTCGGCCTGAAAGAGACGAAAGGAAAGGTCTCTGATTTGGGAATGGAGGTTGTGAATCAAAGAGATGGAGTTTGTAGGTAAGGAAGCCAAGAAGAGACTGAAGCTAAGCCCTAAATAGGAGGAGAAATTATGGAACTTTTCTTCTGCCTGATTTGAATTTGCTTCTTCTGCCATTTTTAACAGATAAAGAACAACAAAAGCAATGGAGAAGAAGAACTACTTCTGCCCCAACTCCCAATATTTATCAATAAATATCCTCTGACGGGCGTTTAGAAAGAAGGGGTATCTTTAAACGAAAAGACAATAAAAATTGCTTTTTTAAATAAATATAATAATTTATTATAATTATATTAATTAATAATAATAAATATAATGATATTTATTAATTTATAAATAATAAATCTTAATATTAAACTTAATTATAAATAAGATAATATTTAACTATTTAATAATAATAATGAAAAATGAATACCAGTATTGAATAAATAATAATTATATTGATAATTATTAATTATGTAAAAGTACATATTATTCATGTTAATATTATTTTAATAATTGTTATAAATACAATAGTAATATTGATATATACAATTAATATTAATTATAATGATATTTATTATAATTAGTTATTATACATATTATAAATAATAATTAATAATATACTATTATTACAATTAATTACTAAAAGTAATAATTATTAATTTTAGTATTATCAAATATCGTTATAGATTTAATGTGTTTATCAATAATTAATTATATTATTATTTAATTAATAAAATATATAATAAATTAATTGATTAATAATATGCAATAATATTATTATTATCTTCTATAAAATATAATAAAAATATAATTAGAAGAAAATTTTATTTATTTTCTCAAACTTTATCTAAATATTACCTAAAAGAATCATATTTCTTTTCTTTTCGTTCATTTGTGGGTACTCTTTCCCTTTCTTTACATGAATCAAACGCACTTTCAAAGCTTTACTAACAGTTTTTTCACCTGGTAACATTTATTATTTATTCATAAATAGTACTTCTTGGATTTTTTTCACTTTTAGATATTTTTTATTGTCTTGTTTGTTAAAAATTGCATTTACATTAAACACCAAAAAAATTTGGTTTCTCCATGTGATTCAAGGTAGAAAGAATAAAAATTTAATTTAACTACTAATCTAATATATCTATCACGTAATTTATTATTTTATCATTGAAAATAACAAATATTTAAGAAGGTTGAAATATGATATCATGATTTAGTGATACATTTTAAATTTTTTATATGTGATAATTTTTTGTTTGTTTATTTTTTATCTATGTCTCTATATTTCAATACTAAGGAAATAGAAGTAAACTATAATGCATTGAATAATAAATGAAAGATATAACAGTGTACACCAAAATCAAACAATAAAATTTAATTCATTTAACACACTACAATATTAAAGTATAAACCTACATCATTAAATGGAAGGGTTCTTAGTCTTAGCAACAAAGATTTTAAACTTTATTTCGTTTTTTTCTTAAATAGCACTTTGAAGTGTTATTAAGTAATTGTTTTTAATGGTTTGAGAAAAAAATATATTTGCAACTCTAAACACTATGAAAAAAATAATAACACCTAAATGAAACGGATTTGTAATTTTTTTGTATGTTTTTTATGATATAAAATATTTTTGTATTCGTAGCAGCATTGTGAATGCACTTGCAATAGAAACTTTCTAGTTTTAGTAGTGCTTTCTGGCCATGTAAATTTTTTTATATACAAGGGTTTACACTTTACACATTTACAGTTATTGCTTTTAAAAAAACACGAAATTATTATTAGCTTTTTTATTTTACTTTTGAGATTGGTGAAATAAAAAATGGGGATAAAAAGGAAGTGCAGAAAAAGTTAAAAGGTAGTTGGGGAAAATAAAAAATAATGTAAGAAAGGGATGGTATTCAATTATTGAAAAGTGAAACTGAAAAGTATATACAGCAAAATCAAGTTACAAAATAGAGACTGCGTTGTCACGTCTCAACTTTTTGTCCTCATTTCATTCTCAGATTTCTCTAATTTCTAGTTATCTCAATTGGTTGTTCTATTTTATTATTTTCTTTTCACGAAATAGTTATTTAAGTATAACGGGGAAATGAAATACTCCAAATGTGAAGAGATATAAATTAAGTACAAATATGAAAAATAATTGCAAATTATGTAGGCTAATATTTAGGGTTGGACTATTGTTTTTTTTTAAAAAAAATTTGACTCATTTGGGATTACAATAATAGTAAAGGAAAATCTTATCCCCACCCCACCCCGAATGTGGACTCGAACATGTGACCTCTAAGATCACAGTTTCATATCTTAACCAACTAGGATAAGACATTTGCCACGCAAGACTATTGGTTGTAAATCGAGAAAACAATTTCACTTTTATTCGTTTAAAATTGAGTAATAAGTAATAGCAATATTATATATGTACGAAATAATTTTCCTCGTAAAATAATCTAAGAGAGTGCATACATTTGTGGCAAAAAAGTAATTTGTTCAAATGCAAACAAGCTTTATAAAAATGCAGAATTAATTAGATTATCGTGAAACTTGTTCAGTAGAATTGCTTTTACGTAATATCATTTCTCCGATAAATTTTATATATCATTTCTAAGTTTCAACTACGATGTCGGAGTCAGAGACAAGGAAGTGGATTTTCTTTAGGTCTTGTTTAGATCATGATTTTTTCATGGTATGATATGGTCTCAAATTAATTTCACTTGTCTGGTTGTATGATTTTTTCATAGTATATTTCTTTCATGTTTTTTTCATGGTTCCAAGAACCATGAAAATAGAACCACGGATTTAGTGGTTCTCCATACCATTTATCCGAATACAAATTTTTAAAAAATTATATCGTACTAAAACATACCATACTGTAACGTAATATAATAAACCACGATGAACATCATCCAAACAAAACCTTAAACCTCCAAGTTAGATGGTAGATACTTCATGCTTAAGATTATTTAGGATATTTTTGAAGTTCTTGTATAACAAAAAAAAACAATATATTAATTCTTTAACAAAAAAAAAAAACAGTTAAAATTTTAACATATATTATGCTATTGTAATCCATTAAATTGGCAATACTAGGAAAAGAAGCTTCGTGATTAATTAATTGCTTAAATCCATAATGAATCCCTTGTTGATAAGTTTCAAAAGGCCACTTGGTACTTGGAACAAAGCAACTTTTTTGGAATCTCTTGCAATTTGACGAAGCAAAATGCCGAGGTGTGTTCAGGTAATAGTGTATTCAAGAGCAATAGATAAGATAGCAGTAGACAAGGGACGATACACGGTCAATAGGCACAGTTTTAAACTAAATGGTCACTTCACATGTTATTCATCAATTCCCTTCAGATGCATTGTTTTTGTAATTGCCAAGTCATATCCATTCGCTTATGCTATTTGTGAGCCAAGGTGCATGCCAAATAATCAGAAAATATATCAACTGTCTGTCAAGCCAAATGCTCGGATGCTTCTTTTCTGGCCTTTTCTTGTTCTAGCAAGTGATTTCTGTGAGTTTCAGGTAAAGCCACAATGATTGTGCTCAGCTTTGAATTCATTTCCTCAATTTTCTCCATAAGCCTATCATTTGTAAACATTCCCAGAACGACACTTTGAATAGTTTCCCAGCTCTCAATCACTGGTAGACCAATAATTGCAACTGATCCAATAGTGCCCCATGCTATGGCTATCACAGCCCACAATGTGAAGTATCCTTTGCTAAATTTTCCTGCTTTTACAAATAGACGAAGTTAATCGATTTCGCCCCACTTGGTTAGCATTTGTGTCTTAGTTAGTAGTTTACCTGCCGGAAGAGTGAGAAGAGGCCATAATATAACAATCACAACAGTGAATCCAATGCCCCACTTTACTATCCAGGCTTTTGCCTTGTTAAGCCTCTCCTCCTTAAATTCTTCGGCTGGCAACTCATCTTTTTCCTTTTCAACCACAGTGATCTGTTTAGTACTCTCCCACTCGTAATTTTGCGGCCAAAGAAGACTACACAAGGCATGGATAGCTCCACCTGTCAATATAGATACGAGATTTCCAGCAAGCATCGGGGCATTACGCCCAGTCGTGTCGAGATTGACGTGGCCATATTCAATGGCAGCAACTGATAACCATGTCACAATACCAAGAAAGCAACCTATAGTTGTTCCAAGTACTGCGCCCTTCGAATTTGCTTTGCTCCATAAGAGCATAAAAGCTATAGGAATAACAGCAGACCCGACAAGAACTCCCATTGCTAGATACATCCAACCTAATGACACTCCAGCCTTGTTTAGTATTACTGCTAACAATCCCATGAAACATCCGAAACCTAAGACAATGGCTCTCGATACTGCAAGGATCCTTTTCCCGCTTGCATTTGGATTTATGTATGTTCGGTAAATGTCATAAGTGCATAACGATGAAACAGCAATTAGCTCAGACGAACCAGCAGATGTAACAGCCCTGATATGATCATATACATGTCAAGAAGAAGAAAACTAGAAAAAACTGTTTTTTTTTATCAGGATCAAATTTACATATTGAGCCAGAAAAAGTCAAGGTAGTTTGAGTCGAGGCTTACATAAAAAGCATAGTAAGAAGAAGTACGGAGCCAGCTTTCCCCATCAAAGCTATAGCAGTAGCAGGCGGAACAAGTCCTCGGCTCGCCTCGCTGGTAGTTATTGGAAGATCAAGAGCAAGTGCGCCAAGGCCTAATGATGTAGCCAATGAGAATGGAACTGCGAACCACACTAGACCCCCTAGCAAGTAACCTTTATGAGTTGATGAAGGCCTAGCAGCTATAGCACTCACCCAATATCCCTAAAATTTCAAACGTCAGATACAGTTGGAGATTCTTGATGGAATTGTTAAACTGTGAACCTTACATTGTCAACGAACACTGTCCCGAAATTTCCAACAATGTTTATAATACCGAAAATAAAACCGCCTGAACTTAACATTGTGAGGTAAGAGCCTTTGTAGTTTCCATTGACAGGACCACAGGATTGTCCTTCATGTGAAATCGGTTCTTCACATACTCTTGACTTGCTTGTTATCTCTACTAAACGGTTGTATACTATACTTGGACTTCCCAATTTACTGCTGCTTGTGTAAACCAGGTACACAAAAATGACTAGAACTACATGAACTATGTATAGGAGAAAAAATTGCAGCATGGTAAGAATGGTTTTTCTTTTTAAAGAAAATCATGTAACTCAAAGCGCGAAATACCATACCAATAACAGAGTGAATATAACTAGCTAAGAAAGTAGCTTTGAGGCCTCCAGCAAGAGTATAGACGATAACACCGAGTGGAATAAGAAAGCTAGCAGCGTAAATGTTGACACCAGTAAGAGCATTTACAACAGCAGAACCACCCAAAAGCAGCATAGCCGTGACGATAACATTTGTCAGCAAGCAAAACCCAAGGAACACTATATGTGCAGCAAACCCCCACCTGAAAATCAATTTCCGTGTTTTAATTGATTCAACAATTTCAGTGTCTTATACTGTGGTTAATGATTTAAGACAACATACCGGGCTTTGACAATCTCACAAATAGTATGAGCATTAGGGGCTTTTCTTTTGATCTCTATAGCCATTACACCAAACAAGAGTACCTGGATAGTAGCCCCACTTGCATACCAAAAGGGTCCACTCACTCCATATTCCCAAGCTACATTTGAGCTTTGCAATATAGTTGCAGCCCATGTCCACTGTTCATAATTCATAATTACAATTTTGTAAGAACTGGATAAAGGGTATAAATAAAAGGAAAAGAGAGAGACAATTGACCTGGGATACAATAGCACTGGCAATCAGACCAGTTTTGACATTCCTGCCTGCTGTGTTGAACCATTCTGAAGTGTGCCTAGATCCCACATACCTTCTCTCCAAAAATACCTTTTTGATGAACAAACAAGTTAATTAGATTTTTGGAATAGAATCGAATAAGGGGGAAAAAGGGTGATATAGAATTTCTGATAGTAATACATACCAGGAAAGAAGTGAAGAAAGCAAAGAAAACACCAAAACCAAGAATAACTGAGTAGCCAACGCCTTGATTAAGAACTGGCTTTCCTTGAAAGAAACTTGACTGTCTCATACACTTACTTCCATCTTTTGATAATTCATAATATTCATTTGAGAATCCAAAAGGTCCACACTTTACTGCTTCCATTTCTTCTTCTTCTTCTTCAGTTTCAACTTCCTATATGCAATAACTGAGGAGGGAGATTAGGGATACCACCAAACCTCTGCGATTCTCCCAAGATGCTCTTATTGGAATCTTAAGATAACATATTGAATTTTTTTGTCATATTATCCAATCAACTTGATTACTTGAAATGATGATATTCAACGTGAAATAATCAAACTTTCCAGCTACTTGTTTTTCCGTCCGACATATTTGGGTCTACAGACAAAACAATATATGTAGAATAATATACTAAAACCTGTGGTAAAATTCATGGTTTAATTATATAAAAAAACATATTTAATTAGCTTATAATAATTAATTATATTCAATTATTTTTCGGCAAAATGAAACTATAAATTTAAACGTAAAATAAAAATAATTAAAATTTTGACAGCGTTTTGGTTGCTTAATAGAAAACTCTATTTTACTATTTCAATGAAAAGAATACAATTTAAAAATTTAAAATGCTTGATTACCTCTAAATGATGATTTGAAGTTACATTTTGTAAGGGATTTGTTGTTTTTTGAAAACCAATAAATTGATATTGTTACGAAAACTTTTTATGACTTGTATAATTGATTTATTATGATTAAATATACTCATTTTAATTTTAACCGCTATAACAAATTATATTTTTATCAACCAGTAATAAACATATTTTTATCAAATACTGATATACATCGAAACATAACAGCAAACAATAAAATAAACCATGTCAACAATGGAAATGACAATATTTTTATCAAACAAAACCTTAATGCATGTTATCCTCTGATAAAAAAAAATTCAAATATCGAAAAATAACAATAAAATTTACTTTTACTTTTTATATTAAATTTTTTGAAAAATAAGTGCGCCCGCCTTGGGCCGGCACTGACGTCATCTCTAAAGTAATGGTTGTGAAGGTATCGATAAAAAGAAAAACGAGTGTGTGGTTTAAAAGGAAAAAGAAAATATCCAAAATATATGTGTTCATGCTTGTATGTTCTTAAATTTAGTCGTGAACAAGTTACAAGTAAGGGAATGGCTCAGCTATTTATGATTTGTTAGTAAAACATGCATCAATAATAAACATAATTGTATTAATAAAAAAATAAAGAATTTTTACTTATCTTTGAGCACATGATCGAGAAAGCCATAAAAAGACTCTAAATTGGAACATAGAGCATATTTTTGCATGGGCAAAGAAGTCTTATTGAAGTCGGTTGCTCAATCTCTTCCATCGTATGCTATTTAGGTTTCTCTCTTGCCTTCTCATGTTGCAACCAATCTAGAAATTTTGTTTTCAAAGTTTTGGTGGGGTAGTTCATTTTATGGGATGAGATGGAGGAGGTTATGTCAAGACAAGAACAAGGGAGAGTTGAATTCTCGACTTCTTCATGAATTTAATCTTGCTATGCTTGCAAAGCAGGCTTGGAAAATTATTTCAGACCCTCATTCTCTTGTGAGTATAATTTTTAAATCGCGGTATTTTCCTAATTGTGATTTTTTTATGCATCCATGAAGGCTAATGCTATTTTCATTTGGCGAAGTATTTTTGCATCAAAAGATCTCCTGAAGTTGGGTATAAG
The DNA here is from genome assembly GCA_948277035.1 of Euphorbia corollata. Classification (NCBI taxonomy): domain Eukaryota; kingdom Viridiplantae; phylum Streptophyta; class Magnoliopsida; order Malpighiales; family Euphorbiaceae; genus Euphorbia; species Euphorbia corollata. The sequence continues at coordinate 16,138 of CAOJBI010125583.1, forward strand.
GATGATGATTGGTGACAATAAATCTGCTGTAATCTGGAGAGATAGTTGGCTCCTTTCGGATGATTCCTTAAAGATTGTGTCTGAGCCGTATCCAGGTTTGGAGGATGCTAAGGTGGAGATACTGTTGAACCCTAGTAAAAATGGGTGGAATGATAATGTGCTGGAAATTCTATTTTCTCAAGTTCAAATTAATCTCAATAAAAAGATTCATCTCCCTTAAAACCCATCGCATGACTCTTATTAATGAAGACTTGAAAATTTCGGATGTTTTTCGATGAAGTCTTACTATTATGCGGCTGTTTGTAGAAGATCAACTAGTAATTTGCCGACTAATTTTGTGGATCAAATGTGGAGCAAGATTTGGAACCTGAAAAATTCCGCCACATATTAAACTTTTCTTGTGGCATGCAGGGACTGACTCGCTGCCCTCCCTTGTTCGGCTGCAATCTCGGCATGTACAGGTTGATTCCTTGTGGGCGGCATGTGGAGATGCTTTGTAAAGTTCGTTTCACACGCTAGTTAATTGCCCTTACGCGATGCTTGTTTGGTTAGAGCTGTTCGTAGAAGGCTGGCCGTCCTAGATTGTTAGTATCACGGATTGGTGCAGCTTGGTCTAGAAGCATGATTAGGCTACACTTTGAAAGGTTGCTACCTTGCTTTGGGTAGCGTGGGCTCGTTGAAATAATTCGATTTGGAACGAGAAGTTTCAGAATGCTTCTCATGTTGTAAGACACGGTTTGGGTATTCTTGGGACTGGAAATTGGTCAATCATTGCTTTGTTGATTCAGTTGGTGATTCGTAGTCCATTCTTGGAGGAAGCCGCAAGCTGTTGGTTTGAAATGAACATTGATGCAAGGTTTTTGATTCAAACAGGAGGTTGGGGCATGGTTGTGTTGTTCGTGATCACGCAGGGAGATTCGTGGCTGCTCGATCTTTGATGTTATATGGTGGAAGAGACGTGTTTTTAGCTGAGATATTGAGTTGTTAAGAGGCTCTAAGCTGACTCAATCATAAGTTTTTGGAAACATTACTCTTGATATGAATGCACTTGCAGTCGTCAACCCTTTAAATAATTTCGTTCCTTTTTTAGGCCTCAGTAGTAGTTTGCTTTCACGCTGTAGGTTCTTAATTAAGTCTTTTATGAACTTGAGAGTTGTTTATTGTAAAACGTTTGCGAAACAAGTTGGTCACTTGCTTGATAGAGCAGTTGGCTCTTCACGGGGAGGAACACTTGATATGATATATGTCCACCTTTAATCAGAGATATATTTGCATCTGATTCAATGCATTAGACCTTATTTTCTCAGTAAAAAAAGTATTAATATAATATATATATTTAAATAATATTTTAACGAAATTAATAATTCGTTAATATCTATTGTTAAATGTGGTTTAGATACGATATAACAATTATTTACCAATTGAATTATAACATTGAATATAATTTTAATGAAAATGCTAGTAATACTAATAGAGAAGGAGTGTGTAAATTTGAGGTGGATATTTTCCACATCTTTACATCCAATTAGTAATTGGACATCCACTAGGCTTAAATCCGTTTTATATTTTTTTAGGTGTGACGATATGAATCGGCAAAAGAATGGGAAATTATACATGGGTCCGGGTATTCCCATGTGGAATAATACCCTCCCCCAGGATGATGCCATGCGTAACGTATAAAAATAGAACCTGCTGTACAGGATCAAAAGGAAAGCGGATCTATAAATAAACAGGAGGCCCACTTTTTAGTTTTCACCCGTACAAATCTAGGTGTTTTCTTGGTACGCCTGGGAATTTTAGAGAGGAGAGAAAGAAAAAGGATATTTATATGCGGTGGTCGCGCCTTTGCTTTTGCAATTTGGGTTTTCTCTCTTTATACAATATTCTGAATTCATAACAGTTCCCTACAACTCACACGACGGAGCTCTGGATTCCTCTTTCCGTCCTGCGCGACGGTTCATGTGCCGGTTAGCTTTCAGGTTTCTGTTTTTCTCCTTCTCTTCCATCTTTTCCAAGTTTCTAGAGGTTTTAATTTGGATCCTGA
>CAOJBI010126369.1:0-13774 GCA_948277035.1 Euphorbia corollata
GTAAAATTGTGTTTTCCAAAATTAGCCTTTGCGCCATCATCATTTTTCACGGGGCAAACAAAAATCTCCCAATTGCCAACAAATTAATTTCACCAACTTAATATTATGACAAATAAGTGAAATCAACATACATTTTTTCAATAGATTAACCTATAGTTAATTTGGTAATTTTATATTACCATCAACTTGTTTGATACCCGTTTACATCTTACAATCTTTATCCTTCATCTTTGAATAGTTAGATTTTTATCATAAGATGGAAACAAGATGGAGAGTAGAAATTTCATGGTATCAATGAGTGTTAAACATCTGGTGTCAACGGAGCTTTGGTACGGAGTGACATCAATTAAATGAGCAAAGTATATTTAATTGTTATCTAGTCATGACATGGTAGCACTTCCTTCATATACATTGCTTCAACCAACAGATGGAAATGAAAAGGAAATAGTGGATGTCTGAACACATCGGCTTTGCTTGATCAAATCCGTTGTGGATTCCAAGTACACAATTATTTCATGAAAGAAAATTTAAAGGTATTGAAGGTATATTTTCAGTTAGGGATAAATGGAACTTTAATGGTATGAAATACTTGCATAGTTTTTAGAACCAGAGGCTCTCACAACCACAAACAAAACTAACTGAATTATGTTATAATTCAATCTATACTACATACATGCCACATTTCAGACTTTTTTTGTTTTTTTTTATGTCCAACCGAAGCAATATTCAAGTACAAACATTCATATCATAAAACTTTTGTCTTTTTCTTGCTAATAAAACTTATTACCCTAATTGACGTTGTTTAAACACTCTTAGGCGGTCCCTGTTTTGATAAATATGGGTCGAAGAGTTTGGGTTTCGAACCCATGATATCTTATTTTCATTTTGACAGATGTATATTAGACTATCTATTTTATTTTGGCTTAATGCATGATTTGTCATCTGAACTTTAAAAAGCATCCGATTACCCTCTCATCTTGAAAAATACACAAATTTACCCCTAAATGTCACGTGTCACCTCCTGATTAGTTTGGCTTTTTAAATATGTCATTTTTCTCTTCCCACCGGAATTTGACAAGTGACAATCAGGGGTAAATTGGTGTATTTTTTAACGGGTGCATTTTGCGAATGTAAGGGATAACGAGATTTTTTTAAAATTCACGAGGTTATTAATTTTAAGTGAATTCCAGTTTTATTTGTCATCATTCTAACATTTATTTCGAACTATGGGATTTGCGAATTTGAGATACATTTTTATTAGGGATATAAATGTTAATAATTGATACTATTACAAAATGAAAAAAATTAAAACTATTTTTACCCTAACACATGATGTCTCTAATTTGATATCTCTTCCAATCAATAATAAATACGTGACACAATTTAAGTATATGTAGGAGAAAATAAAAAACGAAAAAGGTGACACATGCCAAAAACCAAAGGAAGGCATAAGAAAATGATGGGAAGGAAAATTTAATTCGTAAATAACTAACCATTTAAAACATATTATACACCTACAACATACAATCTTACATTTCAACCCAAATAATTTGGAATCACCGCATGCCTAACCGATACTAATGTAAGGTACGAATCTAAATCAAATAAATAATAAAAAAATTGAAGTGTTTCCTGGGACTAAATCAATAGGAGAATTTACTTGTTACAAAAAAAAATCGACCGTCTCCATTCCAAAATATTGTCACAATAATATATGAAAGAGTAAACTGCTTACAATGCATCCATAAAAAAACAAATTCTCTGCCTTCTAAATAAATGCGAGATGTTTCTTGTAGCAGATTACCTTGATGTACATATTATTAGATTAGTTAATCAAGTAATTAGTTGGAGGACTTGTGGACAACACATTTTGAGTGCATGCCATGTTTCATTATTTTTATGCTAAAAAAAAAAAAGGCTAAATGCATACGGAACCTTCTTAAGTTGGTCTAAAATGCCTTCCGCCATCCCCAACTTTCAAACTTGACACTTTGCCTTCCAATGTTGGTAAAACTGATACAGTTTGCCCCTCAATGTCACGTGTCAATTTTTGATTGGTTTGACTTTTCAAAGATTTTTAAAAATTTGAAAAAGTCAAACCAATCAGAAACTGACACGTGACATTGAGGGGGACAAACTGTATCAGTTTTGACAACATTTGGGGGTAAAGTGTCACAATTGAAAGTTTGGGATGACGGAGAGCATTTCGTGCCAAGTTCAGGGGTTACATATGCATTTAACCAAAGAAAAACAGTAACATGTTTTCAATTATCCAGTTTTTAGTTTTTACCCTGTTATGTATTCCCGTTGTCGAGTCTTTTCCTCCACGTGACACGTCACTATCAATGGCCACAAAACCAACTGGGGAGTTTGGTCTAATGCGCCGCTAGTGGACCCTACCTGATGGAAAGTAGCTAATCATGTGGTTGCTAGAGAAGATAACTAAAACGACTTATTTTGACCCGTGACCAATTATTCAGAAACCGTGGGCCCTTGAGCAGGAGATATTAGACATCTATTCGTTCTCAATGTGTAGACGCGGTGTGGTCCTTGAGGCAGTGATCAGTCGCTGCCAGGACCACCGTAGTTTAATGCAACCGTGTCTTCACTCATGCTGATGTAATCATTCTAACATTATCTAATGCTAACACATAGTTTGCTATAAAAATGGGTTGAAAGTGGGGCGGGGAATCCCCGAACCCGATGGGGACCCGTTTCGATGGGGACGGGGATTTCCCAATAAAAATCCCCACAGGACGGGGATGAAGATTTTTTAATCCTCGAATCCTTAATGGGGATGTGGATGGGAATAACATTCCCCAACCCGATAAATCTCCGACCTCGACCCCGATAAATCGTAATGGGGAATCACTGAATATTCCCTGAATATTACTTAAAAAATCAAATTATTTTCCATATAATATAATAATTATTCGGTAACGTAATTTATTTAAAAAAATATTTCTAATATGGAATATGGACTTGTATATATGAATGTTGATGGAAAATCTGAACTTTATAAATCTAAATATTAATCTATTTTATTTTATGTTTTACTTTAATTGTTGAACAATGTATTTTCTGATCTAACGTTTAAAGTTTATTTTCTTATGTTTCTTATGTTATACATTAAACTTTCTCTTTTTTTTAACATCTAGTATTATTAAAACAAAAATCTAGTATGATATTTGTAATAATTTTGTTTTATAAAACTCTAAATTTTTACATTTATTCATTTTAATGGGGAATTTAGGGAATCCCCGACGGGGATGGGGATTCCCCGATTGGGTAATGGGGAAAGAAAATTCCCCGAAACTTAAATGGGGATGGGGAATGGATTCCCCACCCCATTAAGCCCCATTTTCAACCCTTTGTTGGGGAACATGGCCATGAATGGCTGTGTTTTTTTATACTTAGATACAAAAATGTTTCACCATCTTCGCTAGCAGTGGAGAAAGTTTATCCCTAAATTTCTAAGAAATTTACTGGTACCACCCCCCTCACAGCCATCATGATATCAAACCATGCTAGAAAATTTCCAACGCACCAAATATAATATGTTAAAAATGTAAGGCAAGTGAAAATCATGTATGCAACACTCACGTCTCCTCCCAAAATAAAGGACAGGCCAGGATATAAATTCCCTAGGATGGGATAGTGTGAGCAGTGTACTCCTCAATAGGATCTTTAATAATCCCTTGTTGATGAAGCCACAGCTTTATTATACCATTCCGTGCTTAATATTCATATGTAGAACAAAGCTTACCTATTTGTTGACTACTCGTATTGCAAAAATCTAGACAAAACATAGCATAATAAAAAATTATCCATTAGAACTGCAAATGCTCTCTTTTAAGTTAGTAAATTAAACAACGCATTAGTGTCGCTACAATTACACCATGAGAACGATGATCCCTTGCACAGTTCCAAATCACACTCCTCTCCGAATAAATGAATAAATGACTATTCGTTCTGATATTCAGAAGCACTTGCATACTCACCATGTTCCTCGAAATATTCAATCAGTCGCTTCAAGAATCCATCACTCGTCACTGTTTCAGTGTCGCAAACGAGGCAACAATGTCTCCTTGCTCGAGTAACAGCCACATTCATTCTCCTACGGTCACTCAAAAACCCAACCTGAAGGTACACCACAATTATCATTGGTACACGTTCAAAATATGTAAATTTCGAGATTTATAGAATCTTAGTTCTAGCGCAAATGAGAAATGAGCAAGAAAATGGCTATAATACCTCTTTCTTTGAGTTTGATCTGACCATTGAAATAATGATGGCTTCCTTCTCTCGGCCTTGGAAACCATCAACCGTTGAGATTTCTACCTCCCTAAGCTTGTCTTCATTGCTCCTCAGCATTTTCAGTAACACAACCTGCAGCAAATTACGCATGAATAACAAGGAATAAAAAGATATAGAGGAAAAACATGCACTTCAAATACTAACTACCATTTAAGCAGTGAAATCAATCATGGCACAAGCTAGAGCGTGTGAAAATTCAATACCTGAGCTGCGTAAGGGGTAATTATTCCAATATCAGAAGCATGTACTCCACTCTCAATAAGCCTCTTTGCATGGGCCACAGCAACCTCAGCTTCTCCTTCATTCAATGTGCTGTCTTCTTCATCTTTCTTTTCTTCCATATCGCATCTGTATCACATGATAACATGAACTGGTTAAGATCTTCCTTTATCCGTTGATCTTTACAGCCTTTCTAACAGTAGAAAATCCACTATAACACCAACATAGCTTTTCATGGAAACGTCAAGTTTTATTTCAGTCTTAATTTCATCAACTTAATACTTCAAGACAGTCATAAATAAAAGGCTTTGTTATTATCAAATTAAATACACACCCGGCAATGTCTATCAGAAGAAGCGTTGATTCTGTGCAAGAAGACTTCTTTACACCATCAAGATCAAAAAGCGTATGTGCAGCAACACTAGCATGGGCCTTGATCTGGAATAATCATAATTATGATGATGATGATGCAGCAAATGACAAAAATATGTAGAATAATGACAAAAAATGCACATTAGTTTCTAACCACCGCAAAAAAAAAAAAAAAAAAAAAATCTAATTACTGAAGATAGAATTGCAATACCTTGCTATTATAAAGCTCCTTGGATGACCAATTCATAATAAGCTCATGCATGCGATACTGAACAGTGAGCATAGAAGTAACTTCATCTCCATAAAGGTCAGCAAGTCGTTCAAAAAGGGTTCGTCCTAAGCCCTTCTTCTCAGCCTCAACACTTTGGATGGTTGGAGGAAGCTGAAGATGATCTCCTGCGAGTATACACCTTGAACCCTGGAACAATGATCAAAGATCGGTAGAAACAAATGCTCACAGTTGTATATTGATAATACAACAATTTGTATTCAAAAGACAAGTCATATCAGTGAAACCTTCAAAAAAACTTGTTACTAAACTTACTAATGTTTTAGGAAACATATTCCAATGATACAAGTAAACTTGTCACCTCCACATCTAAAAAAATTTATTTTACTCCATACTCATCATGTCAACATGTATATATTTAAGTTAATACATGTGGTCACCATCCATAAGGAAACCAAAAATTCTACAAGTCACAAGCTTTCGCATTCTCATGAATAAATATGGTGTATATAAGTACCTTAAGTAAAGCTATCCAACAAGCAATCTCAAGTGCTTGAGCAGCTTCATCAATGATCACCAAATCAAATGAAATATTGTCTAACTTGCGAGATAATGCACCAGTCAAAGTAGTCAACACAACAGTTGCATTTTTAATAACATCTGCCACAGCCAGTTGCTGCCTTTTACGTTCTTCTTTTGAAAGAACCCTGAGCTCCCTTTGGATGTCCCTTCTTGTGCCTTTGTCCTTGGTTTTCAACAATTTTCCATTTAATGCCTGGAAATTCAAAAAGGCAATATTCAGAGGATTGTAAGAGAATGTCTAAATAATCAGGTGTTTCTAATTTACAGAAGAAAACTCCAACAGAAATTTATGGATATTTTGGCGAGTATACATCTTCTGGATAGAAACAAATAGATCAATCTTGGTGCCAATTCTGCACATGTAGTCAGCATCTTGACACATTAACTTAGGGTTCTTTTCAAAAAAAGATTAAGGCAACTGCAAAATATTTTTCTAAAAGACCTCTATTCAGCTGCACAATTACAAACTCTACACATGTTTATTTAACAGTTTTTGATTATTTTTTATCGTTCATCTTCGATTAAAATACAAACTATATGACAATTTAATTTCCTCTCTTTCACCCACAAATTTCATTTCTTTTCCCTGCAATGCACCATTAGAGAACTAAACAAAGAATATGGATTAAGTAGCTTAATTCAAAACCTAACTTTTAACCATTCCAATGGGAAAACTACTACTGTTATTAATTTCAACTAAAATACATAAGACTCGAACGACTAAATTCTATTCTTAAAACTGTGCTTAAATGTTTGAATCAGGAGGAAAATCATTTTTTTAGAGGTTGTATTCTTGGGTTAAATTCAGGCACTCTACGACCCTACCAAAAACGAAATGTTGAGTGTGCACCCAGAATAACTTTTCAACGGAAACAAACAATACACATAAGTATTCAACTGGGGAAAAGGAAAAAAGGGAGGGGAAGGAAGTTTATTTATATGGTACAACATTTATCCAATCAAAAAGTCTTTTGAACTGCAACATCGGTAAGACTTTTGCCAAACTTGATTCTCATTCACTACATACACACTACAAATCAAGTTTCAAGGGAAAAAATATTGTTTAGGTAAAATATTTAATCAGCTTCAAGTCCAAACTGGAGCTGACTCAAGCTGTGAAAGGAAAGAACCCAATGAAGCAAACTATATTATACTTTTGCAGAAAACCAACAGGTTAGAAAAATATATAATGAAAGAAAATAGTTGCGATGAAGTGACAAATATTGTTTGGATACAGGGTTAAATGGCCTTTTGACTTGGCCTACAAGGTCATTCTGCCCAAAATATATTGCAAACAAAGTTTCAGATCAATTCAATGTTATTTAGTATCCCAAGTTCAAATTAGGGTGACATTTATCCAATATCAATTATTTTCAACTTAGCAAGAATATTTCCTAGGAAAAGAGTGGAATAGGTATTGATACAAATTGAAGTTTTACTTTTATGACCAACCTTCATCTCCTTCCTTATGTCGTTTGCAAGTGAACTATTATCCCCCTTTAGAACCTAAAAACAAAAACACAATACATTATGAAAAATGTTGACCTGTACTAGAAATTGAAAAAGAAGTTGGCAACAAAAATATGCAAACAGTTGGCAATTCATATCTTCAAATCCAAAGACTGTAAGAAATAACAAGGAGAAGCTTATGGATTTTGTAGATGCAAGAAAGGCTTTGGCATATTGAAATACACACTACAGTGCTACTGACATATGATACGAACACCTGTGTACGTTTAGTAAGATGATCAGAAAGTCAAATCCACTTATCTCTTTTGAACAAATATTTGAATAATATAGGCATTGCAAATTTCCAATATACTCACAGAAGAAAGGCAAGAGATATTAACAACATTGAGGATTCTCAGTTATCAACTAGAGCGCATTAAATGGAGAATACGATCACATGCAGAAGAACCATATTATTATTTCAAAAATAGACTACCTTGATATACCTGTGCATCAAGTGCACTGTCCAATACTTGAGGAAGCAAGCGTGCAGGATGCCCCACTCTCACCAACTTTACTCTAATCAAATTGGAAAAGAAAAATATTATGTAGAGATTATTAATCAGAAACAGAGATGTTGTCTCACACCTCAAAGTAGTTTAAATACATCAACATCAAATGGCATCATATCAAAAGGATCAGTCTAGAAAGTCCAAAACGAATCAGCTCTATATCTATTAAAATTAATATTCCTTCATGAGCCCATGATTGTTTAAATTCTGCAACAAATTCTTACTCGTTAAGTGATCTAAACCGGTCATGATAAAACCGCTTAACTAAGATTGTAAGAAAACCTGTTATTGCAATTAGACAATGACGCTTGATGACCACATTCTACAGTCTATACCTGTGAGGAACAAGCCTCTCAACAATGTTGTCCACAGCAATATTTGAAGCAGCACAAGCAAGAATCTTTGACCCACGTTTCACTTCTTGTAATATAATTTCCACCACAGTTGTGGTTTTTCCAGTTCCAGGCGGTCCATGAAGCAAAAATACATCCTTTGAGGATAAAGCCTTTACAATTGCATCTCTCTTCACCCATAAAAAAATCAAGTCAGAAGGAAGCCAAAATCTTGTGAAAATACATGAACCTAGCAAGTTGGTATAAACAAAATAAAACCTTTAGAAGCTTATGGGAAAACAGTTAAGAATCCTAGATTGATTTTACATAAAAAATGGCTATTGTCATTATTTTCCAACCTTCTAGTGATTTGTAAAAGCATTGAACAGTAAAATAGGAACAAAATATTAAGTATTTATTAAAGTATGCACACCTGAGAATGATCAAGGTTGGAATTAACTGGAGTAAATGCAGCAACCTTCTTTGCCATTGTTGGCTGTCTCTCTCCAAATAACACAGGAACTAAGTCAGCAGCAGGGCCCTTTTGTACACCTCTGCTCAATTGAATTAAGGTTTCCTTCAACCTACGATATGTCACCTGGAAAAGAAACAAAATGTTTAACAACCCATGAATTTGATGATAGAATTGGCGCCTGCATAATTTTTAGCATATCCTGAGTACAACCAACTTATAGGCCTTCCACGTTCAAAAAAAATGTTAATATTAATTACTTCAAAGAAGCTCATTCAAATAATTATTCTGTACCTACACTTCCCATAGATGAAATCGATAACCCGAAATGTTTACCTCATTGGCCACTTTCTCCAAGCGTAATGGACCATTTAAACCGTCTTCTGGTACATCCTCAAAAGCAACAGTTATCGAAGAGTCCTGTTCAATAAGCAAGAGCAAAAATGAAGACAAAAAACATTTCAAGGGTATAATAGCATGATGCAGAGCTACAATGCCACTATTACCTTCAGGCGGTAGACCACACCTTGCCCAAGAGCAGGGGATCCCAAATCGGCCTTATTTGGTTTCAAAACCACCACATCATGAGTTCCAAACTGCAACAAAAAAAAGGCGAACCAGGGCAAGTATAGAAACTGCCAGCTGTCACTAAACATATTTAACGACATGATAGAACCAGAGACTGCGGTACAGGAAAGGAGAGTTGTATGTAAGATTTTCACCTTGTGAGCAGGAAGAACATCCCCCTTATTAGATTGAAACTCAAGAAGAGTTTTCCCCATTAACCCTGTCTTTTGCCATAAAAGAAAAAATAGATTCAAATACAAGGTGCATTGGGGACACTAATTCTGTGTAGGTGAAGCAGCACAAATAAAATTTCATCAGGTCATTATATTTTTTCCATTAACTGTTGCAAGATAGGAAACTTATCGAAGTTCTCACATTCCGATTTCTCATACAATAAATTGTGTCAGTAGAGAGCATAGGAACGCTCAAAATAGGGAAAGCAGTACCTGAGCATCAACACACTTCAAATTGAGAATAGTAGAACCCCTTTTCTGAGCATTATCCAAGTTTCTTAAAGCTCCTGAACTGATAGACGATGATATCTCAGCTTCCTGGGGAGAAAACAATAAACATTCAACAAAAACTCCAAAAATTCAAATATCAACCCAATTTCATCCCTGTAATAACTGAATCGGTATTTTGAAAAATGAAGATTGAAGAAAGAAACCTTTTCCAAATCGATCAAAGGAGCAGTGACGGATACGAATTCTGAAAGAGAGATATGCGACGATTTCTTCTTAGTCTTGTCCCGCTCCATGGCCAATAGCTGCGGTGCCTTCGACACAAGAGTAAGCTAAGTTGATCGTATAAGTTCACAGCTAATGTGAAACCACAATATGAAGCCTTGCGTATAAGCTTATTACCCTTTTACCCTAACGGTTTGTTTGGCTATTTTTTAAAAAAACAAATTTTGTCTAATTTACAATAATAACAAGTGGAAACCTTATCCCACCTCACCCGAATGTGGACTTGAATCGATGATCCTGAGATCACATTTTCATATCTTAACCAACTAAATAAAAGGCATTTGCTACATTTAAACACATTTTCCTAAATTATTGCAATTAACCTCATTCATTTAGGGGTGTATTTGAAACTTTATGTTTGGGTGGTTGTTAAATTGGGTCCACCTCATTTAATCGATGAAGTTGGAGGATTAATGGTCGATAATTTAATTATGGTTGAACCGGGATTTCAACCAGAATATACATTTTAAAATTATTATTTTCAATATTTTACGAGATAAAAATATAATATGGTAAACAAAAATTAATTCTTATAGTAAAATTTTAATAAAAATTCACATAAGAATTGTAAATCTGTTCAAATTTTCCGGTAAAAATCGAAGTACATGTAGAGTATATTCTACCTTGTAATATCATCAATTTCCCATTGTTGTGGTAATCATATTTTTGATTCTGTTTGTTCATCTTAAAACATGTAAGGTGATTATATATACAAAATAAATGAAAAATGCTAACTGCAAATTTTACGATTAAATGCATATGTTTGGTGAAGTCAAGTAGCTTTTCTCACCAATATCTGAAATTGAAAGCTGTGTCCACTGCCCAGTTTCCTAAGGAATAAGATAAAATATGAGAAACTTAGCACTTGGCAACATAATCAAGAAACATATGGTAAATACCAAGTCAACACAGGAAAAATTAGGAAAAGATCTTTATCACATTTAAATCGTTGCAAATAAAAAGTGACATAATTTTTTTTTTTAAAAAAAGGAATATCATAAAAAAACTAAACAAGATGAGCAATACAACTAGGTGGGTCATCACACCAACACCCCATTACTTCATCGACATAAACTGTTCTGGCCAAGACATGAGCTACTAAATTCAAATTTCTTCGAACCCAACTAAAAGAACAAGAGGCAAAATAACTAGTTAGAGAAAGACACTCTCTAACATACAAAGCAAAATAGGAAAAACCTTCCTCTCGTCTCGTTAAAGCATCAAAAATAGTTTTGTTATCGATCTCAATCACAACGTGCGAGTAAGAAAGACTTCAATCAAGAGAGCGCCTCCCTCACCCCTAATACATCGGCTTCCAAAATGGAGCAACCATTCGGTAAAATACCCGACTTAGCTCTAATGAACTTGCCTTCCGAGTCACGAACAATCGCTCCAAAACTGACGCTCCAAAACTGACCTTTACACCACCCTCAAACAAAGCCGCATCGTAATTACATTTAATAAAGGGGGCAAGAGGCTTTTCCCAGCCTATTACCAAACCCGACGAGCTGCCAAGAAGCACACTGTCACCGTCGGCCACCTTCAGCCCATCTCCAGCACTCCTGCTCGGACTAGCCCCCACCACACGCCTTCTCCCATTAGCTTGAGCCAACGTATCGTCCATGAGATCCCCAATCGGATCAGCCAACGAACCCCTTCCCGCCAAGCCAACAGCAAATCTAGCAACAGAAATAGGAGGAGAAAAAAGTGAAATAATTAGAATATAATATCGGTATAATACACTCAAAGAATAGTAGGTGGACTGGAAGTTTTTTTTTTAAATTGAAACTGGACTATTAAAGCTAAAAAAAAAACAAAGTCAATACAATTTATAAGCCCTAAGACAAAAAGGCCAAACAAAAACCAAACCTATATATCCATTCAATTCCATCAACAATATCATTATGGTTAATAGGGTTAACCCCCAATTTCGAGTTCATATAAAACACAGAATACAAAGATCCTTTCTCTGCTATACGGTGCGCAAACCATATAGAAATAATACAATAGAAAAATCAAAAGGAGGGCCACCTCCCAAAATCCTAACATTACGATGAATTATCTGAGCAGAGACAACATCAAAAAGATTCCTCCTCCACAAAAACAGAATCCTGCCTCTAGATTGAGCTTCAAGGTTACTGAAATAACTCCAACCTCTAAAGTAATTATTAACAAAGACCTCAATTGACTTGGAATTCAAATTAAGTTTCAAGGAGAACACGCATCCCGACTTTATTCGAGGAGCACAACTCATGATGGACTATGTGCTTAAGAGACCTGTCCAGACATTCCCAATAAATAAAATGTTGATCTTTAGTTTTTCTCTACCAGATTTGAAGGTGACAAATTAGCTTCATTGTCCACCCTTGTAGAGTTTTCGATTTGTTCCTTCAATCAAAACAGCAAATTGATCATCAATAATAACATAGATACGGTCCTTATGATTCTTATGCTCGACACTATGTTCAAATGAACATACAAATGAAGGTTTTTAAACCTTACGAGGACACGCCCACACTTTCAAACATTTCATTCTAAAAAGATTATCCTCATACGGTGTCTTATGTTTTCAACTCTACTTGATATATATAAAACAGGTTAAGTGTTATGTCATAAAGAAATAGTTGTGCTCAATGCTGAAACTTGCAAATGGACAAATTTATCTAAACTTCAATTAAAAAAGAAAAGCTTTGAACCAATGAATTGGAATAATTCAACAAACATTCATTCAAAATAACTTCATATGTCTCATAAAGAGATAACTCATACACGAAATAAGAGTGCTAAGCAAAATATAAAACAAAAGTTTATGTACACAAATATTACATGATGGATAACACAACTCTAATAAATTCACATCAAAACCACTTAAATCAAATATAGATAATTTCAATGATCACATTAAGCTTTCATATCTACTTCATTTTATAAAGTAAACAAACACCTCATAGTTACCCTAAACAAATAAACTTTATGGCTTGATTTAAGGCACAAAAGGAGGTGCCTCAAGTTGTCTCAAAAAATTGTTGTCTTCATGAACTTAATTTCAAAGTGACCCTATAACTATCCCAACTTTCAAAAAATACACAACATTATTCCCGGAACGCCACGCATCAATTTTTAATGGAAATAGAAAATCATAAATATGGCATCTTTGAAAAGTCAAACAAGCCAGAACTTGACACATGTCTTTCAAGGAGTTACCCGATGCACTTTCTTAAAGATGATGGAGCTACAAAGTCATTTCCGATATTCAAGGGCTCGAGACAAATTGGAGCACCTCCCTACACACGAGGCCTTAGTTTCGACCATTATTATTAGAGGCGCAAGAGGGCTAGCCTCGCCCAAAGGCGTGCTTGAGGTACATTAGGCGCAAAAATTTTACAAAGAATATTTTGCTTAAAAGTGAATGTTAGATGCAATAACATACAAAAATAGATACTCAAGATGAGGTGGTCCACCGAGCTTGTTGATTTCAAGGTGAAATCAACAAAAGTCCATTACAATCAAGTAGTAAGTTCGGATGATTTAATACATCAGTCACCAAAAAACCATTCTATATCGAAAGACAAACCAATAAAAATAGATACTCGAAATGAGGTTGTCCACCGAGCTAAGCTGACCCTCGAACACAAATTTGTTCCTTTGCTTTCATAAAGCCCAATCAATGCAAAACCTTAAGGAAGTCCCGAACTTGAGATACGCATCTAGACGGAATGGCGGGGAACTCACTTCCCCTTTGTTTCCATTCAATTTCACCATTTCTGATTCCACAGAAATGGTGGAATTCGGAAGGATGATGAGAAAATTTACATATTAATATTCATTTTATTTATTCATAGTTCCATATTTATTTTATTTTGAAATATCATCATTCTTTTCAAACACAATATTACTTAATGTTTTAGTTTTCATCA